>SSNP01000017.1:4532140-4614110 GCA_006937955.1 Pachypanchax playfairii | reverse complement strand
TAAATGTCAGACTTTAATATCCTAGTGACTCTAAGATTTTCTAAGCAATTGTCACACTGTGAAAAATAAAAATAAATGTTGCAAGATGCTTCTAATGACATAACCAAACCCAAAAATAGAAAAGATTTAATCAGATGGAAAACAATATCTAAATATTTCCCACATATGAGCCTGTAGTTCATGTTCAACTGTAGCATAGTTTTAATAACAGTAATTACATAGTACTCATTTTTCTTTAATATCTTTTGCTTTTGCTGTATGGCTTACCTATGCCTGAAGTCTTTATTTCTTTCAAAGTTTGCAAAAATCAGCAAAAATGAGAGAAGAAGAAACAGGAAAAGAAAGATTAGTTGTTAGTAGATAGAAATGAAACAGGAGTGAACAAAATCATTTAAAAATCATGAGAAAATGTTAAATTTTTTTTCCTACACAAACCTCTCTGTGAGCATTTGGAGAGATTATTCTAACCTTTTCTGGGTTGTATTTTATTAAGATACCATTAAATCTGCTTCAGTGTCTAAGAGGACCAAACTCCAGCTGATGCAGGTGAATGAGAAAGGCAGAGCCATCAATCCTCTGCCTTTAGGGCATCTCTGTCTGTCTCAATTGCTCTAGTGGTTTTACAGCTTGCATTTAAGCCCCTTTGAGTTGCTCACAGTCCTGAGTGGATGTTAGTAGGCTACTCCTCCGTTACCTGAGCTCCAGGACGCTGGTGACGTTCCCTGTGGTGAAAATCCTCCTCACATAGTTGAAATCACCCACGTACAGACTTCCATCTGAGCCACAAGCCAGAGCCACAGGGGCCATGAGTTTATTTCCATCTGCAAGACCGTTGCAGCTCGGACAGGAAATGCTGCGCCTGCGCCCATTCCCCATCACACTGCCGATAACATGAGGCTGCTGGGAGATGAAGACATTCTCCCCATTGCCCATGTGAAGAATACCTGATAAGAGCAAATAAAGAAACAGGTAACACCTACATTATAACTTCTTAAGCAGAGTTTGAGGATCATTTTTGCATATCAGAAGAAACAGTACAAAAAAATTAGTCCAACACTTCTTAAACAGGCATGTGTTTACATTTCATCTTTGACGATGAATATACAAAGCCTGCTATATCATGTTTACCATGACAATCTATGTTCATGCTAAATTTAAAATCTCACAAGGAACTAAAATTTCCTTCCATTTGAAATGGCGTCCAAATCTACAGTATTAAAGAAAATGTCTTCTACTGTATTTATATGTAACATTAACAAGTACAGCACTTCAAGCCTTCAGCAATTACTTCCAATCAATCACTTCATATAATCTGCACCCAGTTTGTAGCATTTAGAAATACGTATTTATAAGATCATCAGTGCATATTGGGTGCAAAAGCTATATTATTCCATAACATAAAATATCAAAAATGGTCCACTTTGATTTCATACGTTAAAGTTACTTGATTGAAGATCTTTTTAATATAATTTAAAGGCAGATAAAATAAACACTTTACAAGAAAAATGCAAGGAAACACGTGAGGTTGTGATGTAATGTTAAATAGGTTTATATCTGTGACTAACGCCATGGAAACGGCTCTGTGTGCTTGTGTTTGCAACAAGAGGTTTTCTAAGAGGATGAAAACAATCACAATCACACAATTTAATGCTCAAATGGCACCAAGAACTCCCAGGAGTTATACAATCATGGGAAATTTGTACATACTGTAAATATCCACTAAAAATGAAATATAAGAAAGTAAGTCAGTTAGTAAGTATGTAAATAATATATAAAACAAAAGAAACTTGATTCAGATTAGCATTGTTAAGATTTGGATTGAACACATGGAGCGCTCTGAGTATAATTCATTGTAAGACATTTAGAAATAAACAGATACATCTCCCTTCTAGGTTTTTTACATTAGTGGTGCCAACTTACTCTTGGAAAATTACCCACTATGTAAATGTAAAGATGTTACTGCTGGTCAGTCAGTGTAATCATATTTGAAATTCAGCATCTGGATGTCTGGAGTAGTTTTGCTGCTTTTGATGCTACTCGATGACCTGACTTCTTAGAGCAGAAAAACATGTGGGCTATCAGAAACGATCAGCCAAGCATCCCTTTCCTGGGACATGATTTAATCTTTGGGACTGCTGCTGCTGCTGGGAGTAGCAGTCTGACAGCAATTAAATTAGGGATGATTCTAAAAATGCTGGGCATGGACAAGACATGGAGGTGCCAAACGGTGGGGGGTAGATTTAGAGGAACTGGCAGTGCTGCGAAAAGGCAGCAGGCAGCTCTCTCCTTCTTCTGGACACTGCATTCAGACTGAACAGTCTCACTTCCTCATAGATCAAAGTGCCACCTTTCTAAGGAAATTTCAAGTGTGCCTCATCTCCTCAGATGATACTCTCCAGACACAAAGCAGACTGCGAAGCCTTGCTAGTGACAGCTGATACCCAACGTTGATCCTGCTGCTGCATTTCAGTAATTTGTCAGCAGAAAGAAAATTAACTCTTTTCTACCTAAAGATACATGACAGATATTTAAAGTCAGATCTAACTAAAATTGCATAATAATTTAAATGCGAAAACAAGGAACAAACAGGAAGGAGGATTTACTTTCACATCAAGACAATCACCTAAAGCACAAAATAGCACTTCTACATGTGAGCAAAATGAGGTGGGTAAAATATTAAAATGTGTGCTAGAATTTTTTAGATCAACTGATCCTGTGATTAAAAAAAACTATGAAAGTGCACAGCTGAAATGTTTTTGTAAAAAGGGGAAAATAATTTCTAAAAACTCGTTCACTATCACTCTGAAAGCTAGAGTAGAATTACTAAGTGGTAAACATAATTTTGAATTGGTATATTAATGAAAAAAATGCTGAAAATTATTTTTGAAGGAAGGACTATTTGACTCACCACTCTGGATATTTAAAGCATGATGCTTATCTATTGTCCACCCTCCCAGTTTGGAGGCTGTAGTTTCATAGCCTTGTAAAACAGCAGTTCTCTTCTCCCACAGAATGAGGTCTGGACATGACTCATACTCAAAACCCACTGAAACTGTAGAAAAAAAGCAAAGATGAAACTAGTTCTGAGAAACATTGAAAACTTGTTAAAAAATACACTTCATTGGCAAACTACATGACTCATCACTTACCAAAAGCTTCTGATAGACCATACACCTTCTGACTGTAGACATCAGTCTTGTCCCACACAAAGTCATAGGATAGATTAGGTGCTGCAGGAAACCACTTTCTGAACAGCCTGCCCTCCACAGCCACCATGAGGTGAACCTTCATCAAGTTGAAAGGAATCGTGGAGTGGGTGAGGGTCACCCTCAGGATTGACTTATAACCTGCAGTCCTGCTGCTTAGATAGCCGAGTTTCATATCTGTCCCTGGTATAGGCACTTCTTCTTGTAGAGACTACAGGCAAAAAGCAAAACATTTTAAAAGAAAATGAAAAAGAGGAAAGGAAAGGTGAAAGACTAGGAAAGTAAAGTAAAGTGGGCCTTTGGTCACACTTTTTATTGCCTCTCCTCCGATCAAATATACACACCCATTGGAATAGAAAACACTAACTGGAGGACAATTATAGTCATGCACTGCTCAGTATCCAGTGAAATATTTCTTCATATTGTACTCTAATGAGTATTTTTAAGAACTGATTTAATAACAGCAAGTGCTTCATTAGTTCAACAGTCTTCTCTGTTATCCATATGACAATGGCATTCCAAGCATGCCCCAGGGCTCTGAATCTGCACAATCCAATAACATATTTAATAATAATGTTAGTTTAGTAAGAGATGATGCAGTTTCCTTAGATCAGATGTGTAACCTCTGGATGATAAACCAGCAAGTGAGAAATTAAATACTTCACACAAAGTTCATGTTTAAGATCAAGAATTGACAGCACTAGTTCAGTTGACCCAGTCCTCTCTCCTAAAATTAAATTGGCTCTTGTCGCCGGTCTCCACAGCACAAAAGAAGCTGTAGAGTAGCAATTAAAACAGCTGCTCAAAGTGACATTGGTCGAGGGACATGTCACTTCTAATGTATTTATTTTTAAATGTTCACAGATTGCAGCTATTTGTGGTTAACTGATCAAAACTCCTTTTTACAAGTGTAAATGGGATGATGTCCTTGTGTGACACTCTTATTGCTCGAGCAACAGCAAAGATAGGGCTACTATAAATAAACTGAACAGCATAGAAAATTCACTGAAAATGCCATCAATCATACAAAGCGAAGTGGGATGAAAAGGGAGAAGGGCAGAGAGATGCCTGCTAGACATACAAGTGCAACATATAGAGCTTCACACAGATGGCCAAGAGTGTTTGCACCAACAAAACAAGCAGATGTGGGCAAAGAGCAAAAACGCGATAGGTACAAACCGCTAAAAGCAAACTATTATGTATGTTACTTGCATGTTTGAGTTACTACTTTAAAATGTACATAGTGGATTTGATTTGATCATAAAACTGCTTAATGAGACACAAAAACATACATGTCCAAGTTATGTTAATTTTCTAAGAAGCCATGGGCTATACTTATTAATATAAAACATTGTTACAATTCTAGGCTTGCTGTGAGCTATGAGTTGTTTGAAGGACAGACACATAGATTACAGACTGCAGGGCAGTGAAGAGAGTGAGAAGCAGAGCTTCACCTGGATTTCAGGTACAACTGTCCCTCTTTCGGAGCAGGAGCCAGCAAATGCAGTGAGAGGAGCTGGGGACACCGTGGGGATGGGTCTGCTAAAGCTGCTGAGGTCACAGCTTGGGATGTCATTTTCCTCATGCCGCATAACGATAGTGTCCATGACAAAAAATCGTCCCCATGGCAACCACAGAGTGTGCTCCTGGGTGATGAATGGGGCACGCTCAAAGTGGAGAGCAATGGCTATGCCACCATTGGTCACCAAGTCAAAACTGAAAAACAAATGTAGAGAATGTTAGAAAGGATAAATCACATTATATTTATTTAATCATTCGTTTTATAATGATTCAAACAGTAAAAAACAAACAAACCAAATTAACGCAATTAGAAAAGTACTATTTTCCCTAGTAAGCACAGTTAAAAAACCTTTCAGGTCCATAAAGTATGTGGTGAATGTTCAAAGTATTTGTATTGATCATAGTCTTGAAAGCACATATCTTCAGCTTTACAGTCTGAATATGTTATTTCAGGGATGGAAAAACAACAGATTTCAGATATGACTGTTTCATCTGGATGTGTGTGTAATACAGCGCTCCCTTGTTCCCATTTATGTGAGTGTAAGAGAGTTTTGCACTGCAGGATGGAGGCAGCCGCCAGTACTTTATCGATCCCTGAGACGAAGCCCGTCCACTCTAACATCAGTCTAAAAGCCCTGCAATGCAATCCCATCTGCTGTTGCATTAAAGAGTCTCTGCCTCTGGTGTGACCCGAGCTTCAGTAAACAGGCTGCATGGTGACAACAACATGGCAGCACCTGCACTGGACTTCTGCAGCTCCTGTCACTTCACACTAAGAACCAATTAGCACCTGGTCACCTACAAGCCCCTGGGACAGAGCCACATCCTCACACAGGAGGCACCTTTTCTAAATTACAGGTAAAGAAGTAGGTCCAAATAGCAGCTTTGAAAATAGGCAACCTCCCTCTTGGTTTAAGCTACTATAAAAAGAATATGCTTAGTCTAACTTCCCTTGAGGGTAAGCATCCGATTGGTCATAGGGATAAAAAATGGCTTGTTCTACACTTTGTACTTCAACCTTAGTTGGGTAAGAGCATAGTGTTCTCCTCTATAAGTCCAGAGGCTGCAGAGGTATGCTGTTGTAAAAGTACCAAAATATAACCACGACCCATGAGTAGTTTGACAGTTATGGCCTGTCAGTTTGCATGACATGAAGCAGGATAAGCATACATGAAACACTTTGCTT
Source organism: Pachypanchax playfairii (assembly GCA_006937955.1). Lineage (NCBI taxonomy): Eukaryota > Metazoa > Chordata > Actinopteri > Cyprinodontiformes > Aplocheilidae > Pachypanchax > Pachypanchax playfairii. The sequence continues at coordinate 4,608,197 of SSNP01000017.1, read as the reverse complement.
AAATACCCAAGAGCAAAACCGCCAATAAATGATGGAATTTAACTCGTGTTCTCAATCAACAATAGCCTTAAACCATGTGGCAAGCTTATCAAATTACCTACAACTTGCAGTTGCGCTTGCATTTAATTCATTTATTCATTTTGGTTCTTGCTATAAGCATGAAATGTTTCTGAATTATTACATTTTTTAACATTGATAGAAGAGGAAGACATTTATCTAATAACTGAAGTGCATGGACATACATGACTAAATATAACTAGGAAATAATGAAAATATATAAAGTAATAAGCAAAACAGACAAGAAGTCTGAATTATATTTGTTTAATAAATCCTGATTTCAACAAAGCTATTGGCAAAACGTTATAAATGAAAGGTACTTTCTCCCTGCTCAGCTAATAAGAAAATGTGGCTACACAGCTATAAAGGAACTAAACTAACCTCTTTTGTTTAGGCCAGCAAATGTTTTAAGATAGCAGAAAATGTAATTTAAAAATCTAAACCTCTGGACAATAAAGAACACGTCATAAAAATGAGTTGAGACAGCTTTCCCATTTCTAAGTGACTGAACAGGTGCATTTCTGATTTCACGCTGCACTGAGCCTATTTACAGTGATTGCAGGGTAGTTGCAAGAGACTGGACATGTTTACAGGGGAACCTGGGAGATGGAGTTGTGTTTACATGTATGCTGGGAGGGTTGAAAATGAGTCTAGAGCCTAGCACAGGAAAAAACTGAATGATGCATGGACAAAAATGGGGCACACATAAATCGGGGAAAAGATAGAAATGAGGGAAGTCGTTGTTGTGGAAAGGACATAAGACCTGGGCTCAAGGAAAGCATGACTCATACCCGGAAAGGAAAAGCTTCAGGGCAGTAGGAGATTAGAGGTGGAAAAGCATAAACTAATAGAGAGCATGCAACAAAAGGAAGCTATTGAAGACAAAAAACAAGAAAGTAAAAGTAAAAAGGAGATAATGGCATGAATGAAGTGAAAAACCGATTGAGATCAAACTGGTAACTAATCTAAACCTTTAGAGTATCAGTGGTCAGTAGAAATAACAGAAAAATAATAGGTTTAGAGAGCTAACACCAACTCAGTCTGTGCTGTGATTTATGAAGCCCTTCTAACATGAGAGATGCAGAAGCTCTCAGTCTGCTCTGCATGCTTGTGCCTTCTGATCCTTTAAAGAACAGAATCTTAAGAAAAGAAATGCGGAAAAAAAAATATTTTTCCTCTCTCATTTCAGGAAACAAATTCAAACTGGTATAAAGGTTTTGTTATGGAAATATCAAAGAAAACTCCATATTTCAAAGCAGAATAAAAAGAAGTAGCTCTATGAAAGCAACAGAGACAAACTCAAGCGCTCCACATCCCCTTATTTAGAACTTCTCACCATAATAATTGATCCTCTACCAAAAACAGGAACAATAATGAATCAAAAACAAGCCATAAGATGAAATAGGTTTGTTGCTTTCTTATTACTGGAAAATGTGTCATTCAGAACATTTAGTTTGTATTATTTTAAGAAAACTGTTTTAAAGCACTCACATAATCCTTTAAGGTTTGAACCAACATAAATGCACTGCTTCAATATCTGATTCCTCCATCATCAAATAATGTCCATCTGCACTCTGTTTTACAACTCCACTGATACACTCTGAGTTGGCATATTTTATTCTGATGCCTTCCTGCTCCAACTGAAGCAGAACTTATGACAATACCAGAAGGGCTTTATTTGGTTTCACTGGGAGTTGAGCCGAGAATTCCAAAATTGGATCCAATGTAGGCACAAAGCGGGTCAATGCTGGCAGAGTTAGTGGTGACAAGTGTGTTTTGTTTTTCATGATAGCTAAACCACATTTTAGAAAAAAAGATGTTTTTAATGTCACTATCAAATTTTTGTACAACATACTTAAGTTGCTTTAGTGGCTTTGTGTTATACCCCTTGTCTCTAGTAGAGTGTATGTTTGCATTAGGATGACAGGTTATTACCTTCCATCTTGTCTGGTGATTGTGTATCCATATGAAGAGTTCTTGATGAAACTGACATTAACTCCAACCAGCGGCGTCCCATCCGAGGTTACTACTTGTCCACGAATCACGCAGGCATGGCTGTGTAGAAGTGAGATAAACAATTCCAAACACTTTTACGGCAAATATACAAATAAGCGTAACAAACAAAGAGATATCAATACCTCTCAAACTTTAGTTGAATAAGATATTGAGCAGACTTTTAATGCAGCTGTGCGGCTAATTGTAATTTAATGTATATAACACAAACAGATACACAAGTATTGAATTTTCTTTTAGATACAGAAATTCATCTGGATCTGTTAGGTGAAGACTATCTAAGATGGAGACAGATGTTATTAAAAACTGTACACAATAACGTTAAAGAAGCTTAACCAAAAAAAAAAAAAACAACCCTGTGGATGTCTAAAAGGGTTTTTCTACCCAGAATGCAAAGATAACAAGATAAGAAAGCTTTACTTTGCCTCTGCTCTAATTAAAAAAAGGGTTTATCTTTTTCATTAAAGAATACAAAAGGGAAAAATAATAGGACTGCAGATTGGAAGACTTGCTTGGCTGATTATCAAGACCTCCACAGAATTCTAGACTAACAGGTCTCCAGAAGCTTCGTAAATTAGATCTGATCATCAGTCCCTACCAATCAATATTGGGAAGTCATCCAAATTCACCTCCTAATCTTGCAGAAGTGATGAGATGAGACCTTGCTGTACAGCACCTCCCGTGTCATTATCAAGGCCTAAACTCATGGTCAGCCATCGTTTTTGTAGTCGTTGGCAAAAATTAGTCCCTTAACAAATGCTGTTCTGTCACTTCTTCATTAGACCATAGCTATTTTTAATACATTTGGGCCTTAAACACTGCCACGTACTGGAAACAATTAACACCACCGTGTTAGTAGCTGCCCTCAACATGTCCTTACCAGAGGCAAGATCATTCACCCCACACTATCCCAGTCCCTAGGAACCCAGTTTTATGTTAATTAGGCCAGGTCTCCTTCAGAGGACCTTGGCTGGCCACTACTGCAACGTAAACAAGCAAGGCGATACTTCTGTGAATGCCTAAGCCAATTCCTAAAGAATCCTTCTGGATCAATTTTCATGCAATAAACTAATAAATTACAACCAACACTGGTCTGGGTGTCTGATTAATCATTCATAGTGTTGCTTTATTGTAGAGTTTCATTTTAAAAGGCAGACATCTATATTTCCTTTCAGTGGTGCACTGTAAGTGGTACTATCTCCTTCCTGCCTTTATCAAACCTGTGGTATAATCATTCTTTGCTGTTGAGACAAATGATTTACATATTGACATAAAATACAAAAAGAAGGAAAAAGTAGCAAAGTACGTATGAAGAATTCATTGAAGACCAATTGTGCATGCACAAGATTTCACTATTTCAAAGGAATTCACAAAATGTAGAAACGCTTCGCAGTATCTCAAACCTCCAAATTATCATTTATCATCTGTGGAGGGCAAAGGGAGAACATGTTGTGAAAAGTAAACAGGTGATCCATCTGGACTCAGCAGGACATCTTTGCTGGTTCAGGTTTCTTTAGTAAGATGGATCAGGAGGCTTAATCATGCTTAGAGTTGGGGGTAGATTTAGTCACAGATGCTATCGTTATTTTTCACTTTTTCTTAAGACATGTTGAACAACAAAAAGCTTTAAAATAAATTTCCAAGTAAGGAGAACTTCACTTAACTTCAAGTATTGCTTATCAAACTTAAGGTTCAAATCCATTTTGATTTGATTTTGCAGTTGCAAAATTCTGGGATGAGGTTAACTGAAAAATGCTTTAGGATTTTTTATCAATAGATGTCAATGAACCAAAAAAGACCTATTTTCACAAAGGTGGTGTTGCTACTCTTAAAAACAATGATCACTTTTATTAAAACCAGACAGCCTCTTGTCTAGAAAACAAAGCCACACATACGGGAGTATCTTTACATTTCAAGATTAACCTAGTGATGCATAATAGCAAGAAAAGTACAGGGTTTACTCACTTCTTATTTCAGACACAATACAATGAACAGGCCAGATCTAAGTATAGAGAGCTTTAAAACACCAAGCCTATTAAACACTACAATTACCACAAAGGCAACAAAAATATCATTATCCAAGCTAATGACTTGATTATAGGGTAAATCCTCTTGCAAACATAAGCGTGCCATTGCAGACCTCTCTTTCCCTCTCTGTATGTTACACCATGTGCTCAGAGTGAAAATGGAGAACACTTTAAACTAATTTTATAGTTCTGCTAATATATAATGTTGCTAAAAGGGGTAGAGCAGACTTAAAAGGAAAACAAGATTTTTATTCTAACATTAATGGTTCAATGCTAATGAAAGTTCTTCATAAAATTGTATAAGTGCCTGCCTGCAAATGGAGGGAATGACTTCAGCCTTGTTATTAGAAACCAGCAATCAATCTTTGTCCATACTGTTCTGTAGACAAAGTCCCTGTTTACTATTCTGGTCAGCATCGACTGCCGGGCCTCGGCAGTCTATTGTATTATGTGTCATGGTGGGGAATCAAGACATTTTATGCAGTGGCAGATGCTTTATTCAGCAGCACCTTTGCAGCTTTGTGCAGACGGTAACATCAGAAGTAGCCATCCAAAATGTTTTTAGCATAAGGAAGTGGCTAGTGGATCAATAGAGAAATGATCACATGACCAGGGCAGGCATATCAGAGAGGGAGATACCAAAACTGGGCCTGTCTGAAGCCCCCTGTCATAACTGTTCATATGTGTCAGTGGGTGGGGAATGAATACCACGCATGAATAATAGATCATCACTGATATTTTTAGATGAGTCAAAGCCCACGATCTTGCAGCTCATCTCTGGATTGTTCATTTTACTTATTTATTGCTGCATCTTGTGAGAGGGAGACAAGAGTATTACTTGACAAACTCCACCACCACTGCCACCACCTAACACCACTATACCTCCTCCGTTGTCCAGGGAAGTGCTGCAAAATGTTGAGTGGTTCTTGAGAGACAGAAAATGTCAATGAGGGAAAATGTCACACTGCTTCAAGTATCAGCTAACATCCGTAAAACATTAAAAAAAGAAGCAAAATTAGTGTGTGGTGCAATGGACAATATTCAGATTCATATATATGTAGTTTTGTTTATTTTTATAACTGTAAATTAACTAAGTAAAGAAGTTCCCTCATACACAGCTAACTATAATAACTGAGACATCAACGCACAAAGGTGAAACAACTTTGTTTTACAGCAGGTTTTGAGGTGGGAAGGAGAAGACTTGATTCGCAAGCAACTTTTATGAGGTTATTTAGAAAAGAAAATAATCCTGCTTCACGCTAAATCCACTTTGTTCTCGTAAAAGGTCTGAAATATCCATATTTTTCTGTGATAAACATGGGAAAAAATATTTATTATAGAATAAAAAAAAAAAATACACATCTCCAAATAGCAGTTCTTTCTTCTTAAACTTTCAAATGTTTCACGATCTTATCTTTTTCTCTCTTGGTTTTGTGTTGTCTGTTTCCTCCACATTAGTATAATATACAGAGATGAGAGAGATACATAGGCAAGTGGTATGCAAATAGGTGACTCTGTCACACAAGCGATTAAAGATGAAAAGAAAAGGAGACAAAGGGAAAAATCGGGGCAATCTTATGGGATTCTCAATGCCTGATATAAAAGGATCTCATATTCCGTGGCTGGGGTATCATGAGCTCTGCCTGTGGGAGTGAGCCTCGGATGGATTACAGTAAAAGTAATCACAATACATGAATATGAGATTCCTTTCTTTCAGAAGAGTGCACCGTGATGTGCCACATTCTATCTTTGTCCATCATCATCTGTCCATCATCCTTTGAACAGTGCACGCCACTGGTCATTGCCTATTTTAGCCTCCACTGATCACAGCTGCTTCCCCTTCCTGTGATTTGATCAGATTAAAAATGCTCAATTTTACTTTCTGTAAGATGCAAGGTTTGTTTGTTTGTGAATGGGTGGCACAATGGGGTCCTGAACAAACAAATACTAGTTTGAGTACTTCAGAAGACCTGTTTGTGTAAATGCAGTTTATTTAAGTATTATCCATGCAACATATCCACACCTACAACTCTGTAATTCTACAGCAATCTAGTCTAAATTTGCACTATAGTTGCAACATAATAAGAAAATAAATAAATGCATTTTTATGTTGATTTAGGACAATTAAAATGACAATGCTAAAGTTCTGCAAAGACTGATATCAAAATAAATGACACACTATGTAGAGGCTGGATCGCATCAAACTTCACTGACAAAATAAAACCATTTTATGTTGTTACCATTAAATACATAAAAAAAACAAGTGAAGTTCAGCTTAACTTTTGGTGGTATCTGGTGAGAATACATTTTTCACTCACTTGCCATCGAAGGGGTTTGCTCCAGGGATGGTGTGCGTGCTGTCCCTCCCCACCAGGAAGCGCACTCGGTCATAGAACGTCTGCAGGTTGTTCTGTGCAGAGGACATCTGCGTTTCCTGGATGATGTCCAGGGGATCCGGCGAGCCCACACACAAAGAAGTGGTGTGACAGGTTGCCTGAAGACAGCAGTCTGGATCCATGCAGTCCACTAGGCCATCTGAGAAGGTTAAACATAAAGTGGATCATTAAACAGCAGCAAGGACTCACACCTGGCAATAGAAGTTAATGTTCTATAGACTGGAAAATGTTAGAGCATGTGTAAAGAACTAATATCATATTTATTTTCCTTTACAGCCATTTTACTTTTGCTGCTTTTGCGGGTTTTTTTTCTATTTAGGCCTTGTTCACATGTAAAGTATATAAAACTGTATAAAAATATACAAAATGTATCCTACAATTGTATCTAATGTTACTGGCTGATGTTGCACAAATAAAATGAAGTTGGTCTTTGAACCACCAACCATTGTTGCAGAACTGCAGGTTTCCATTTCCCAGTTTTGTTAGTCTTTGTGGGATTTCTTTTTTTCATTGTTTTATTTTTCTTGGTGTATGTGTTTTTAATTTTTTATTACACTTACAAAACTTGTATTAACAACAAATGTTTGGTTGCAATTTGCAAGTTTCTAAAACTTTGCTCACTCTACTTTTGAATCATAAGGGAATCACAACATTGCTCATGCTTCTCTATCAGCAAATTAGATAATATCTTACAAAAAAAGAGTTGCTATGCAATGCACTTTACTGAAGTGGGTCACTGAACTCCCCAACCCGTTGCTTTCATATCTGGCCAGATGGGTGATAAAAATAAATCCTGCAGTCAGGAGTCAGTCAAATCCCAAGCAACACCATGCTTTTGCTGGTGAGAGCTGTGTGGTCCCTGTAAAGTGATGGGAAGACAAACTACCCCTGTATATATGAGGGAGGCTGGCACATAGTTCAAGATGAAGAATCGGGTCTGGAATAAAGGAAGTCACGTCTCCCACTTGGCCTCAGCAGCGCTGTAGCCCCCTGGCTGGCCCTGTGTGTATGCCTGGCTGTGCTCAGGGCTAGTTAGAGGGAAAAGTAAGGACTTTCCTTTGGAGTCTGCCACTGTGTAGGCCCTCAGGCTTAAAAAACAAACAAATAAACAAACAAACAAACAAACAAAAATACCCTGTTGTCCAGGTAACTTCTTACTTTATGACTTTAGATTTTGACTTTCTCTAATTTATACACATGCAATTTAAATTGTTCTTCTGTTCACCACTTCTTGCTCCTGAAACATCATTTTATTCAGAATTATGACCACTTTAGTCAATGAACAGTGATTACCTCTGAAAGTCATGCTATTATATTTTATTCGGAAGTGTGTATAACATTTTTTATGCTTGCTTTTGATACTCTCTTCTCCTCGCCTCCTTATATCTTGCTTTCTTTGTGTTCAAAGCAGGTTTCCTCTCAGGGTTTGATGCTCTGGGATATGTGCAACAACTTGAGGATTCCTATTGGATTCTATATGAAATAAATTGGACTGACCTGTATAAAAGTACAACGGTGCCTGAAAAGCATGTGTAGAATATTTTTAAGGTCTAGGGTGGATAATTTCATTGCCAGATCATGTCCCTGTTGGTACTTGGACAGTGTCAGAAGGAATGGTATCATATTGTGTTTTTTTTTTTACCTCCATCGTTGTCCTTGACATCACTGCAGGCGGTTTCCATAGAGGTGTCACAGCCATTGCCCCTCCAGCCCAGCTGGCACACACAGTACCAGCCATTGTTACCCAGAGTGCACCTACCATTTCCATTGCACAAACCAGGGCAACCCTCTGTGCAATATAAAATAGGACAAAGACAAGGGTTACCACAGAGTATCCAAAAAAGAAATATCAATGGTTCCACAGCTAACACTGAACTTTATTAGTCCACAAGCACTTTTTAAAAAGGTGGGCTGGTTGATAATGGTAGTTTGTTGGTAATATTTCTCCGGTATCATTAGACTAAAGTCAGGCAAAGATTTTAAATGGATAAGAACAGCTATAATGACCGTCAGCGAAAGTTGATTAGCTCAATGCAGCTTTTGTGAAGCTTTAATATCCCTTTGCAGTAAAATCCGATAAAAGGGATCTTCTAAATCAATATTCACTTACTACTACAGTAGTTTAGCTTGTACCTTTACCACTGCAGATATGTATTAAGAGCAGTGTAGATACCTTGGTATTTGGTCACATAATTTAAAAATATTTATGAGATTTTTAATTTAAATAATTTTTCTGAACATCTTTTTAAAACTACTGCTTTTAGTAGAAAGGAGTGAGCTGTATTTCTGCACAAACAAGCCAAACATATTGATTGATAAATTATGTATTAGCAACCAAAATTGATTATTATTATCTTAAACAGAAGCAGAAGCACTATGGCAGTTCAAAATGAAATGGTTGTGCTCAGCTGCTTTGAGCAGAGGTCACCTAACTGTATTTCTGGGGCCTCAGGGGATCTCAAGCAGGCTGGAGGAGAATGACAGGTGAAACATTTTATTGTTTCTCTTGGATGGGTCTTTTTCACAAGGGCATAGATCAGATGATTATCAAGCCAATTCTTCTATTGCTGTTTGACGTTTATCAGATACATTATATTTATCCCTTTGCTTACGCAGAAGGTAAACGCCAAAGATATCAAACACACAGGTCTGTCATAGATTGTGTTGTTAGCGGGCTGCCTTGATAGAGAGAATGCTAAGCTGACCCATTTTATCAACTAAAAAGATGGGAGCAGCTGTCTCCACTGTATGCTATTACATCATACAGATAAAACACGACTGGAAAAATAGAAGAGAAGAAAAAGAAGAGAAGCAGGTGCTGTGATCAGGAAATGTTTTCATGTGAGGCAAGTAAATTGAAATCTCTGGAAAATCCAGAATAAAGATGATATTTTGACATAACCTACAGTACAACCACAGATTAATGAGCATTCCAAATTTTTACTTACATTTTGCTTATGTAAATGTTTAGCCTTTGTTTAATCGGGAAAGTCCCATTGAGCTAAACTACCTCTTTTTTAAGGGAGTCCTGGGAGACGACATGTGGTCAGGGAAGCTGGGCTCAAACTGGCAACCATCCAGTTGGCAGCAATGTGCTCTTTCCCCCACAACACAGCTACCCCTTGCATACTTTTTAGAAATGTTCATATATACAGTATATATACAGTATATATATATTGTATATATGAACATTTACCACATAAATGAGTGTTAATATATTTTTAAAAAATTGAGAAATTTTGAAAAACTAAATCAATTTATAGTTAGTTTAGTGCCCATTTTAAATGTGTTATGATACAAAAATAATTACAAATGCTACATAATGTAAAAGTTATATTATTATTCTTGAAAACTGCAGTGAAAATAAAATTATATTCACTTCTGAAGAGTAAAGTCATTTTAAAGTGTTTGACCTCCTGAACACTTTTGGCATTAGTTAGCAAAAAGGCAAAAAAAACAGTGGTTAGACCAATCGAGATGCGAAAGTTAAAATGCTCATAATGTTTGTCATAAGCATAAAGATCCACTCTCAGTTGGCACAGTTTCAGCAAAATTGGCATTCCTTTCAGAAAAAGCCCCTGCAGAGACCTGCTCCAGACGTGAGGCTGCAAATGTTCGAAGAACTCCTCTGGCAGCCACTCTTAATGCCAGGTGGTCCATAACCAAGGACACAGAAAGAGTGAGAGAGGGGTAGCTGGTGGCAGACAGGCAGTGTTGCAGCAAAACCTCCATCCCCTGCTTGCCTAGCACCAACTAGACCATGAATTCTTTTAATTAGAGAGTATGTGGCCTCAGCACCTATCAGACTCAGCACATGGCTGTACACTCATTTATAATTCATGACACAGGTTATGAATCCTATTTCCCGACATCCCCATAACTAAGAAAAATAAACAAGAATGCACAAAAAACAAACATTTTATGTTAAGAAAGTAGCTCAATTTGACTCAACAGGTGTGAAGGTGCTAAGTGAAAATTACTGAGACAATATGGCAAAAGATGATGACACATAAGGACCTACAGAATCAGTTGCCTGGGGAAACAGGAGGTGTTTGGATTGGTCAATGTAGTGAAGGAATGATTGTGTGTATATGCATGAGTTGTTAATGCTGACTGGAGTTACAATGGGTTAAGAGCAAAATACATTGAAGGAGAAATGCCATACCTTTCACTACCTTATCCAGATAGTGAGCTTGAGAGATAAAAGACAGGACATTTAAGGGAGGTTTGAACAGTGCCAGTTCCATGAAAGGACAGCAGGGCAGTGTGTTAGTTTACATCACAAAAATTAAATTCAAATTAAAAGGAAAACTGCAGCCATGAAGCATTACAAGCATGCATTGCAAGCAACACATCAAATACAGTCCAACACAGAGAAGAGAGATGGAGACATGAAGCAGACAGAGGAAACTGTGAAACATGAAGAAGGTGAGAAATACAGAAGTAAAGCAGATACAAAAATAGAATCTTCAGAGAGAACATTTCAGTCTGTTCCTGTTTAGTAAAGGTTGGGATTGACTAAACATCTCCTGGGAGCATTTCAAAGCACCATGATTGATGCACATTTTAAGGTTCTTAAATCTCTTCAGCGATAATGTACAGGAGGAGGGCAGGATGTTGAACAAAAACTTTTAATCTTGACACTTCAATTTATGATGAGGTCGCCAGAGACCCTGCCAAAAGTGGGAACCAAATCAGACCTACTGGGCTCCACAGCATGGTGCTCGGGGTCAACACGGGGCTCTCAGTAATGAAAATTGATTGAAATTTAGATCTTTGGCATCTTAATGGAAGACACAGAGGAATATTCTTGTTGAACAGGGATCTCAATATGGCCTTTATAAAAGAGCCATCAATAATGTAAAGCCAGGATATAAAACATTTAAAGTCGAGTTGAGGCGCTGTACTCAGGCAGCACTGCTTTAAGTCATACCTGAGAATACTGTGTGAAAAATAATTGTAGTCAATTTTAAACTCTCAGTCCTAAGAATTCTCTTTTTTTTTGTTTCCTGGTTTTATTTTGACTGAAATAAGGATGGAACATATTCATCTCTGAGTGGCTGCTTCCTCTCTCATGTTTGAGTCATATCACAGAGTTATCAAAGCTAGGTCGCAAAAATCAGTGATAAATCTTTTACTTGAGTTTTATACCTATAAAAATATTCTCTACACATTGCTGTAGGATGTATTACTGTTCTAATGTTTCTTCTAATGAGAAGAAAAGCCTATTAAAAACATCAAATCCATCCATCCATCCCCACTTCTTCCTCTTCAGAGTCAAGGGAAGTGGTGCCAATCTCCAAAGGTCATTGAAGAAGAGGCAAGGTTACACTCTGGTCAGTCCATTACAGGGCTACATTTAACCATTCACACACACATACTCACACCAAACACCAATATATGGATGCCATGCAAATATACATTTGTCTGAGCTAAAATAATGGGTTTACATTAGTTTATGCATATTTTTGATTTGTGGGAGGAAACTAAACTTCCCAGAGAAAACCCCCACATGCACGAGAAGAACATGCAAACTCCAAGTATGTCCACTCAGAGTTTCAAACCCAGGACTTTCTTACTGCCAGGCAACAGCAAGGGTTGAGATTTGTTTTATATGTAATCAATTTTCAATAAATAAACTGCCTTAAACACGGGTCTGTTGTGTTAAACTAAATCAAACCTTAGAAGAACATCACAGTCCTTAATAATATTTAACCATTTAACAGGAAAACATCCTATAAAAGGAGGTCACAGTTTATAAACAAAAGCCAAATACTTCTTAATTATACTTTTACCTATTACAGTTGCACAGAATAAATATCTTTGAAAACATTCATAATTTAGAAACACAGCTTCTTTGGGAATTCTACGATACAATTGGACCATCTTCAAATGTTGTTAGCTTTGCAAATTTAAGTTTGCACTTTGTTGTGTTTAAATCTTCACCTAGTTAAGAATCATAACAAAACCACTGACATATTATGCAAAAGGATTATGAACACAAAAACAAAAGAGAAAGCACTCAGTCATTTTTTTTTCAGGCTAACTTGAGCAAAGATTATGAAAAGAGCTCTTGACATTCAGTCAAGATCTTAAAACCTTAACTTCTGCTTGTGTTTACAGAGGAACCACTTGTTAGTAGAAACACAGAGGGAAAGCGGTGGTTGACCTGCTCACAATGACTCACATGTCAGCATTTGAACATAATAGTAAATGGAAAGGGAGCAAAGAAAGAGATGAGGAAAGGGATGAGTAAAATGAAAAGACACCTTAGCACATTCCCACATTAAAATGCATGAAGACAAGTCTCAGATCCTTGAGTAAACCTGTTCATGCTTTACTGAGTTGCACAAATTCAATTAAGCATGCTTTCCCCTTCTTTCTCCAACTGGATGCACCTCCTCACACCCAACACTTCCTTCATACACACACAGGCATAGTGGCAGCCTGGATGCCATTGTTGGTATCCCTCCCACCCAAACACAGACAGATACACCCAATCAGTTCCCCACCCAAACCAAAGCCCCTTCCCATCCTACCAATGGTGCAGTGTTCTCCATTCCAACCAGGACTGCATTCACACTTGCCATCCTTGCAAGTGCCATGCTCGTTGCAGCGCGGGTGACACGCCCTCTGGTCACACCCAGTGCCCATCCAGCCGTCGTCACAACGACAGGTGCCTGAAACACAAACGCCATGGCCACCACAGTCGGCTGCACAAATCTCTGTGGGAGACAGGAACACAGGGAAAAGACAAAAAAAAAGGAATGGGGGAAGACAGACAGAAAAAAAGAGGTTGGGGGATGGGATGAGAGGGAGGACAAGGCGGTGATGGGACAAGGCAACAAGGGTGAAAAAAAGACAAATCCAGAAGTTATTGTCAGAGAAAGGCGGCCACGCTCCACTACCTTGTCTGATGGCAGCTGAAAAGAAATTCCTGCACCTCATAGGGGCAATCCTTTTTGACAATACAAATCTAATAAGTCCATTACCAAGAAAAGACAAGGTTTGTGGTGGCCTTAGCAGACTTATTCTTTTTTTTCACCCCTTTTCCTCTTTTTTAGATTCCCCTCTTTGTACCACAAAAGAGGTAAAGGGGGAAAAAATTCACAGCTAGAACTACAGAAGTGGCACTCCATTAAGCACTACCATTTGTAATAAACTGTTCAACTTTTTTTTATTACTTCTTTAATACTTGTACAGTTTAGAATTTTTTCTATATGCTCTGCCATGGGTTGGAGACAGGAGGTACAAATCAATAGAATTATTTAAGTCATAGGATTTCAATATGCTGTTTTTATTCTCTGTAAGTGCTGTCGACCAGATGAAGGAGTAAATTCATAGATTGAAGGAAAATGAGAGACAGAGCTTCAGTAAAGCCGAGATGGGGCTTTTGTGTAGCAGCTGAAAGACCTCCCTGACTGGGTGTGATAGAGCCCAGGACTTTACCCTCATCTCATGAACTCGAGGGAGAGTATGACAAGCCGAAAGCTCAAAGAAATTAAATACTGAGATTACTTACCAATCTCATTGACATGTTAACCCCTTTTATTATCTATTCTGTATTAAAGAAAGGGGGCTTAGTGGAATGCACAACAATGAACAATATTATTCCAAGATTATTAGCCAAGCCAATTCAAATATGACCACAGGGGACTAAACTGGAGGTATAAGTCTTTTTAATAGGTCAATTACAGCCTTTATAGTGCCTATTTTGTCATTGTTACAAAGTAAATCTGAGTGGTATTTTCAACCACAAACCATAATATGACATTATCGGCTTAAAATGCTTTAAAAAAAAAAAAAACTCACCCTCATTTGCTAATTACAGATCAGCACAAACTATGGACATGCTAATTTCACATCTTATTCCTGATTTATTAAGTGTTCTAGCAGTTTCCGAATAATTGCCTACAAAGACATTTAAGAATAGCAGTGCATGGACAGAAATTACGGCACATTAAAATATAAGGTATCATAACATTGTCTAGCTACTGAGATACGCCCACAAACCATTTACCATAGCGCTGGCTTCCACTTTCTCTGAAGTTATTATATTAAAGAGAAAGTGCTAATGAACTAAATTAACATCCAGCGAGATCTCATTCACACGTACACTCACCAGCCACTTTATTAAGTACACCTGTTCAATTACATGTTAACACAAATAAAGACTCAGCCAACCACAAAGCGGCAATTAAATGCATTTAGGCATGTAAAGACGACTTGTTGATGTTCAAAATGAACAATGTGGGGAAGAAAGGAGATGTAAGTGACTTGGAATGTGACATGTTTTTTGGTGCCAGATGGACTGCTGGTCTGAATATTTTAGAAACAAAGCTGATCTACTGGAACTTTCACCCACAACCATCTCTAGGTTTTACAGATTATGGTCTGAACAACAGAAAATGTCCAGCGAGTGGCAGTTTTGTCAGGCAGGTGGTCAGGGCAGAATTTGGCATAAACAACATAAGAGCATGAATCCATCCTGCCTTGTAACAACAGTTCAGCCTGAAGGTGGTGGTATAACAGTGTGGGGGATATTTTATTTGCAACCTTTTGCTCCTTAGTACCAATTCTGCAGCCTTTAAGCACCACAACGTACCTGAGTATTGTTACTGACCTTGCCAAATCCTTTATAACTACAGTATATTTATAGTCTGATGGTTACTTCCAGTAGGATAAAGTCTCATATAACAAAGTTTAAATCATCTTAAACTGGTTTCTTGACGATGAGAGTGAGTTTACTGTACTCCAATGGCCTCCACAATCATCAGAACTCCTTCCAAAGAGGCACCTTTAGGATGAAGTGAACATTATGATTGTGCAGCCAACAGATCTGTGGCAACTGAGTGATAATGTTCCTGACAGTTTGTTAAGTCTATGCTGCAAATAATTAAAGTAGTTCTGAAGCATAAGCAGATTAAAACCAGTACAAGTAAAGTGTACCGAATCAAGTGTCTGGTGAGTGAATAATGAAAACTAAAAAGCAAAGGTGGACTCTAACAAATAATTTTTTAACATTCCTACAACACAAATTGATCAGAAAAAAACAGAACCAAGTTGAATCTAGGATAACCATTCAATTGGAATAAGAGGAAAGCCAGTAATATTATAAACATACAATTATAGCCTGCAGGTAAACCTCATTATATTTGGCCAAAGAAATCCACAGTAAGAAATACCCCATTTCAATGATGGCCATTACCATTTGCACTGGTGGGGCGTGTAAACAAACTTTCCTCCAGGTGGGAGACTGACAAAAATGGCATAAAAGCACACATTTTAAAGAACATAAAACCTCAGGCATAGTTTTATAGCCACTAAGTGTATGACTACATACTGTGCTCACACTGGCTGCACTGTTCTAAAAGACACCTGAGAAAATGAGTTTGTGATGTGGAGGTATTGGGGAGGAGGGATTAAATAATTCTGTGCTATAGAGAAAACTTTCCATATTTTTTCTCCACAGTCTGTAAGGTTACAGGCTGCCTGCTGTAGGAGTCCAACACATAGCTTAGTGTTGTATTAGACCACAGAAAGCTCTACAATGAACAGGATAAAGGAGGATAAAAAGCCAACTCATCACCATTTACGGAGCTTTTTCTCTGCAAGGCAAACTCACACTAACTGCCCATTTCCCTCTAAATCCTTGAGATTACCTAATAGGTCATCATGTCTGCTTGGAATACAAAAGGGATTCGTGAATCCAAGAGACTGCTGTAAAACACTCATTTGAGTAATATTTTGTGAGAATACAAATAGAGTTGTTCAAATAAAATTAGCTTTAAAGTCTGTAACTGTATTTGGCCTCTACAAGGAGCAAAGCTGACAACCCAATTAACAACTTTTGAATCTGAGCTAACTAAAACTTTAATCTGCTGAGGAACTACCACAGATTGCAAATACACATGAACAGTCATCCATGTGTAAAATTGTAAAATACTTCAGGGGTAAAATAAAAAATCCTTTTGCATCTGCAGACTCTGGAATCATTGCTGATAGATAACTACATTTGACAGCTCTATAACAATGTGTAACTGGGTTCAGTGAGGTTTTCAGTGAAATTCCTCTTTGTTTAAATATGAGCAAGCAAGCTGTCAGAGCTGAGCACACGTTCACTGGTTCTTTGTCATTCGAGCTTCGAGATGATATATTCTAGCTTAAAACAGTATCGTTTCCTGACTACCAAGACAGAACTCTCCCCATGGACATAATGAACACAATGAGAATCTGATTTTGACTCTGAACAGTCTTCTTGACCAGGGGGAGACCAGTGAGGACTCCCCCGCCCCACAGAAAAAAAAAAAAAAAACTCTTATTAGCTGTGAACTTTGCACTAAAAAGAGAAAGAGTTCAAGAAAGAGCATTAACTCGCGTTATTCCACTGTCAGTATCCATGCTATGCACTGTTTCATCCTTTCTGCAGCTGCCATCTAACCATGCAGAAACCGAGAATGAAGCCATTTGTAAGATGTGCAATTCAAGAACAAAAGAGACAAAAAAATGTAGCGCTTCTCCTGCACTTCCAAATTATTACAGATGAAACTAATCTGTGCCTTTGTGTAAGCCTTTTTCTAGTAAGAAAACTACACATGTTCATTTCTAAGATGAGCAAGTTGAATGAAGTGTTGCAATTTAACAGATGAACTGTTAGACATGTCAGTTATGTTACATGTTGTTAATGTTAGCTGTCAGATGTGACATATTTATGCTTTGAACAGACATGAAATTAACAACCAAAAAAAAAAAATCAACAAAATTTGATTGCTAGCTATTGACCTCCGACTGATTATTGATGATAATCACAGAGGCATTTATGTCAGGTAAGAAAATTACACGCGTTTACTTCAGAGAGAAGCCTAGCAATTACCAAAATTACATGTAATCAGGCAATACTTTTAGCTGACAAAAATGTTTAAATAAATACAGTTTGCTGCTGTTTATCGCCAGTTTTAACACGAAAAGCTCAGATAAAAAATACTATTGGATTCTGTGAGTATATGGCCAGCGGATTGAGGATGCAATCATGTATAAGAGCAAAAAGGTTTGCATAATTTAGCTAATGGAAATTTCCTTTTTTAAAACTTTCATTTATCTGTTATTTAGCTTCTCTATTCTTAAGCAGCTACATTTAAAGTATGATAGATTGAATTAAATTTCTATCTTCCAATAAAGCTTTTGCAGACCCTATGATTTTTTTCTTCTGTTTTGCATTCAGAGTAAAATCTGTCTGCAAGGTGGAATCTTGCCAATGTTTGCTCTCCTAATGGAAGTGTTTACCTGTAGAGCAGTCGTGGCCTGTCCAGTTGGGATCACAGCTGCAGGTTCCGGTGTCTGCCAGAAAAGCTCCGTGTCCAGAGCACTGATCCATGCAGGAGGCCCTGGGACTTTCACATCCTGGCCCGCCCCACCCAACAAAGCAGTGGCACTCTCCCTGGACACAAATGCCTCGGCCCGAGCATGTTGGATCCAAGCAGTCCACTAAAATTGTTTCAAAAAGAGTGTTAGACACACCAGTCACCTGCTGTTCCCATCTTTTCATAAGCATCCTAGCATCTCTATTTGAGCCTGAGCAGAATGACAACTGCTGTGGGCTGCAGTTCAAATGCAGAAGCAGTCGGCTTAGCCCATGAACAATAAATACACAAAAGAAACAGGAAAAATGTTGTTTTGCTAAAACTGTAGAAAAAGATTTACATAGAAGAAAATTCAGTGGCTGTTTCCAAAGTGGGTGTTATGGCACAAACCCACAGGTTCGGCCCACACTTCTGCTGGCATTTCATGTTCAGTTTGGAGAAAAAAAGAAGAAAGATTGCCTAATAAAGACATGTTTCAATGAAATGAAAGACGTACAGATTTAAAGTTGAAAGCCAGAAAACATGAAGCTTACATTTACAAAATAAACTATAAAGAAAAGCCTCGGGCTAGAAAAGACCTCCCATGCAAGAACACATGCTTCTATCCAATTTATAGACTTAGGTGCAAAATCAATTAGTTCAGTTTCCAAATAATGTTCATTTTCTAATTCATATTATTCCACTATTGATATGCTTTAATGCTTGCTTTAAGGGGAGAAACAGTTGCAACAATAGGCAATCACAATATCGACATTCTGTTAACAAAGTACTGTCATGGTGGTACACACAGATGGCAAATGGATGCAGAGTAGGAACAATGTCTTGCCACTGAGAGCAGTAGGCCAAATCATGGCAGGGCTCCTTTACCAAGACATACATTGATATAAAGCCTGTTATAGCAAGACAAACAGCATCTCTTGCCTCTTAGCAGATGGTTTGGGCACAAGATACAAAGATCAGAGGCTAACTGACATGAAACTCTCTCCTGGCAATTAATCATCATGGCTGAAGGTCACATGAAAAAAAAAGGTAAAAATGTTAAAGGACCCTCATCCACATTCCCCACCACTCCTTATGGCTAACACTCCACCTAAAATAGAATAGGGGCCTATGGATGTCACAAACCCCCATTTATCAAACGCCCAGGGGCCATTTTTCATCTTGAAATGAGAGCCTTCAAGAACTGACAAACACAATGGCTCCTTCAAACGTATCTAGTCAAACCTTATCCAACATCGAAGGAAGGTGGAGTTCCTCAAAGATTAACAGCAGGCTTTATGTCTGGACTCCAGACAATAAATGCACTGTTTTGATTAGCATACTGCCCTATATTCACAAAATACAAAGACAAAGCCACCTAAGATGCACATTTTGAAGTGTTGTGGCTAAAGCGCTCTTCCCAAAGGATGTCTTGTCTTTACTATTAAAGACTTGAAGCTATAGAAACTTAATAAAGAAGGCTTCATCATGAGTATACGTTTAGAATACTAAGCACCAATAGCAGATTTTAGCTATCCAATTATGTTGACATTATTTTGTTTAGAACCCTGTATCTTCAAATCAAAACAGTCACCTTCTTCACAGTTTTCTCCTTTGTAGCCAGGGTTGCAGATGCATGTTCCCCCGATGCAGGTCCCATGGCCGCTGCATGTGATGTCAATGCACTGGCTGGTGGGAACATCACATTCTGAACCCTTCCAACCATTGTGACACATACAGCGACCTTTAAGGTATTGACCATTCCCACTGCACAGCACTGGACAGGCAGCTTTGAAAAGAGCAAAGAGCAGAAATCCATTTAAATGGAGCACTCTGATCACCGCTTCATCTGACAACAAAAGTCTGACCAAACAAGTAAAAGGTTTCCTTTTCAGCTAAATATTGGCATCTGGAGCAGACACAATTTACATTTTATCAAAAGCCAACAGCTTATATTTAATAGAGCGGAATAAAACAGTTGTATGTGATACTGATCAACCAATGGATTTAAACATGGCACTGCAGTGTTGTACAAAAAAATGTTGAAACACACATTTTGTTGTTGTTTTGTTTGTTTGTTTTTTTCTGGAAAAAAATATTTTATAAGTGATCAATACTTATAAAATATTATAAACAAATGCAGATATAAATCATTTGGAGAGCCATATTTATAGGGAATATTCTAACTTATAATTAAATGGCATTATGAGATAACATTGCTGGGTTCAAAATAAGTACTAAATGAAATTGGGACAGATTTTATAATGTATCTGTATGATAGGGACGAATAAATGTATAAGAGAGGAAGTGACTCACCTCGCCCACAGTCAGGTCCTTTGAATCCTAAAAAGCAGTGACATGTTCCAGCAACACAGTCACCATTTCCAAAGCAGTTACTGGGACAGTCATCAATAGAATCTGGAAGAGAGCAATCAAGACATTTCTGAGTAATGTGACTCGAAAAAACAATTTTCCTGCCACTCATTTCTTGCAGCTGATTATTTCCTTTCGCTAATGACGGTGATGAGTACATGCTCCATCAGACTCAGCATTTATCTTTCACTGCATGCAGCATGGTTGAGTGTCACCTATGTTTCACAAAAATGGGGCAGTTTAAAACAAGAGCAGCCAAGTTGTGATTACATTTACCTCTATCAAAATTACAAATCAATGGAATTTTTAAAATTTAGAAATGCACTAAACTTTAAGAGCGCAATGCTTGCAACATTTTCTAAACTTAATTTACTACACTGATTGCACACCACAAGCAGAGGAAGGTTCAGCAAAGAATTTTTCATCCTATTTTCTTAAACCATCATAGACTGCATGGAGTCATGATATTCTCCCACAGACTAAAGATTTGCATGATAGGTTAATTAGCAACTCTGAACTGATCCTAGGTCTGAGAGTGTATGAATGGCTGTTTGTCTTTGTGTGGTCCTGTGATGGACTGGAGACTTGTCTGGGATGTAACCCCACCTCTCACCTAATGACTGTTTGAGACAGGCAACAGCTCCCAGCAACCCTGAACAGGAACAAGCAGATATAGACAAAGGTGGATGGATGGATGGATGGATGGATGATCCATAAACTTAATGTTTTAGTTGTAGAATCTGGTTTTTAGTGTGTGTTCTGCACTTCTAACATGGGAGCTTAAGGGTTCTGTGCAATATCTTAGCTGTTCCAAAGAATGCCCTCTTTTGGAACAAGATTTCTGATGTTATTGTGGTCTGTTGGAGCTACTCCTGCAGTTTGGGCGTCACAGCACTGAGTGCTACTTAATCACTGGTACAACTGCGGCTCTGACTTTCCACACCTTCTCTATTTCTTCTTTCAGCTCTTGGGATTTCTTGAGTTCCTTGTGTTATTTCTTTTTGATATCACTGTCATCTGGGATCACTAAATCTATCATTTCTGCCTTCTTCTGTAGTTTGTTGACCACCACCATTCTCTAGATCTGAAAGTCCCACAGTAACTCAGCCCTGCTTGGTAGAGCCTCCCACTTTGACTGCAGGACTTCCAGCCCATACTTGGCATCTGTACACTATTATCTGTACACTATCTGTACACTATTCCAGCCACATGGATACAGTGTTCTGTGTATACCATGTCTGGTTGCATTTTATATCTTGTTGTTATGTACTGGACTGTCTCAGGAGCATCATCTTTGCACAGTTTGCATCTTGGGTCCTATTTGATGTTGTAAACCCTGATCTCTATTGCTCCTGTGCTGAGGAGCTGAGGACTTGTTCTTGTACTGCCATGGTTAGTGCAAAATATATACTGTATATAGTTTTTTTCTGGACCCTTAAATGCAACATTTAAACCATTTTTTCCTAAATAAACAACAAAGTTAAAATGGCACCAACACAGAAATGATTTCTTGGCATCTTCTTAGTGTTGGACTTGCATCAAACAATGTGCTGCAGATTCATGAAAATTCAAGCTTCTCAAATCATTTTACAGTTACTGGAAGTTTCTCAAGTTATATGGCTGCTGAAAAATAAACTTGAAAAATACTATTAAAATGCACAAAAACAAAGCCTAACTTTGAGATGACTCAAATCTGGAAAACAGCCCTTTTTAAAATACCGTGTGAAACTGCACACCAGGAGATTGTGTTGTATTTCCATTGCATCCTGCTAATACTCCTTCAGATGGCTTGAGGAGCACTAATATTAAATCATTGTAATTAGAAGGTGACACATTTTTTTACAGTTTTGTTTGTGATGCAGAAGAAATATTTATTCATTTGCGATAACCAATTAATTTAGTGTTCTTTTTCTGTACAATTCACAGAATAATATGTGCTTAAACAATTTTTAAATCAATTTTTTGCTCTTTTTTTAGACACAGATAGTGAAAAAGCTGATGTATTTTCAGTATATCACACTAAAAGTGACACTGTAAAGTTAATTATTGTACTCATCCCTTATTTTTACTTGTTGAAGTTTCTGGTTCCATAATTCCTTTTCACATGTGGGTATACATTATAAATTCTTCATTACACTTCATTCACTTTAAACCCAATGTATTTTTGAGTCTACAGTATGTAGTTGCTGACTGAATTATTGGTTTGTGTGAAGGAGGTATAACTCATTTCTAAATTCTCTATCATAAACATTTTTATCATTTCCCTCAAGGTTCCATCAAACAAATCAAATAAAATGGTAAGAAAAATTCACTACACTACCATGCTCTGCTCTGACACTTCCTTTTATTAGAAACAAGACTGACCGCTGATCTCTAAAGACAGCAGACGAGCTCTGAAACATGATGCTTGCTGAATTAAGCCTGAAATGGTGCTGAAAAAATATCCAATCTTGTCTATAGCCTTCAGGCAGCAGAAACTCTGAGGCAAAACTTATTGAACAAAGAATCTCTTGTACTACACAAAAAGCTAGAAATGCGAGCCATGGATTCAGCTTCCCTTTACCCTGGAGAGTCAATCATCACTAAGGATGCAATGCAAGACATAGGGAAAAAAAGCAACAAAGAAATAAGGGAGAAAGAGGCACAGGCAGATCAGAGATACAGTGGAAAAGGAGAGTTGTGGGCAGTGAGCAGAGAAATGCAGCTGCTGTTTTATTGGGCTTTCCTTTTGCCATGTTAGGTTAGTGAAGGGATCTATGGAGAACTATCCTCTGGCGTGGAGGCACTAAGCAGCTTTTGGGGGGTGGGGGTGGCTTCAGAACATCTAGTAATAGAAGGAAACCCAGGTATTTTTTTTTTTCTTATGGAAAAGCTTATGAAACCAGCTGTGTGCAGAATGAACAAAACCAAAACAAAATATGACATCTGCCAACTCACTGTTTGAGTTTTCTATACTTATTAGCAAGTTACGGGAGCAAATTTTCTGATGCAAATTTAGTAGAAGAGTCACTTTTTATTGTAGATGAAAACCTGAATGATTTTTTGTTAAGGCAGCTTGCATTTATTATGTAGAATTATTCTTCATCTATTATGAATATGTCTTAGCAGAACAACATCCAGCCTGTCAAACATAACAGAGTAATCATGAACTTTAGTGCTCTGATTTTGAAAGCTGACACAGTTTAGCAGACTACACAGTGCCCATGTCCATCGTGGGCAATTCCTCCGAGAGCAAGGAAGGAAGGCCTTGAATATCTCTTAGCCACACACTCGACATAGGCCAACACATAAATCATAGATTCAAGCAGAACTTCATTGAAATTCATTACCCATTATATCAGGGGAGCTAACTATTGTGAGTCTCTCCAGCTTGTGAGGACAGAGTAGCATATAGAAGGCTGGTGTAATCAGCAACTTGCCATGCTCTCAAAGGATGCTCAACACCTTTGAATGATGGTAGGCTGTGGAAAAAAAGAACCTCTGCGATTGAGTGAGACGTGACACAGAGGGAGACATCGCTGCTGGGTCTTTACTTCCTTTTGCTTTGCCTCCATGTATAGTGAGTCTAGGCTGAAGTGTGTCTGGCAGTAGGCGGCAAGGACAAATGACTCCATGCTCTAGAGAGTTGTGATACAAAACATTCAGCAGAACACATTTCATACTGCTATGAAGCCCAAGTCAAGTAATGAGGAACAACCAAGCCTAAAGAGGTTCTACCCCACAGATACATTGCGACATGGCTATAGTCAGAAAGAAAACTTTCCATTTAATACCTTTAAAAAGGCAAGATGTACCCAACTGGTGGTAAAATGATGTATTTCTTTCCTACCACCTTCTACCACCAGAAACTCTAAAATAATTTTACCGAGAGTGTCGTTTAAACAAAGCTGCTAGTGTTTCAGTCTGCCTGTTCTGGATATTGCTCACATATATTTCTATACCTGGGCTGCTCTATTTGAAGGTCAACTCCATCCTTCCACAGCTCAATACAATTCAGGCAGTTGGTGGATTCAATTTCTGCTGAAGGGCACTTAACCAGTGACCCATTTTAGAAGGGCCCCTCTGCCTCCCTCTGAGCTCCTGTGAGCAGATCAGCTTCGATACAAATGAACAGAGGCAGAATTCTTGCTCCGACTAACTCTGCCCCACCCCATCCACTGCACAGAATACCTTATCTAGTTGTGTTTTCTCTGATGCAAACCACAGGGGGGCTTCATGCACCCCAGTTGAGAAGAAAACAGAAAAATGAAACACATTGCTTGCACTCTGCCTATTTATGTCATTTCATATTTTAAGTATTGAATTGCAACTGTTGGTATAGTGGGGGTGCATGGTAAATCTCTTGCCTGTCTTCACTTGGTGTTGAGGATGGCCTCTCATCGATCTGCTGCCTGGCACAGCCAGTGTCACATATGGACTCTGGCCCAGGAGCTTTTAATTAAAGAGCATGTGAGAACAGCTCCCAGCTGCCATCCCTGTGAAAGTTGACACCTCGGGCTCTCTCACACCTTGCTTGATACAGCAGTACTAATCAAAGGCGCTTAAGGGAGAACAAAGAGCACTGTACAAAACGAAGTCACCTCCACAAAGGAGGACATATGTGTGAAACACAGTTGTGCACTGCTTAGTAAGAGTCAGAGGAGAGGAATATCTTTTCTACTTTGATATATGGAAAGCAGATGGAAATTGGAGCAAACCGTGATCAAAAATGGGACTAGCAGGAGGGTACAATCATACTTTGAATTGTATGCAAATGTTTCCCAGAAGCTGAACCCCCGATTCGCATGGAAGACACTCAGGCTAATGAGGATATTACGATCTCTCAATGCCCTTCTCAGTGGCATGGCAGGATTGCACTGATGTCCTGATTTTGTAATATTCAGCTTCACCTTGATTAACCTGCCCTTTCCTCAGCTATTGAAATCTACCAGTCTCTCTTACTCTTGCCCCAATTCTGCACTGTTTGCTGTGGGGTGCTGCTAGCTGGTATTATAGGGATTATGGATCCCTATTACAAGTTTCATGTGCAGGTCATGCCCATGGCACTCACCTACGGGAGTGGTAAGGAAAGAAACAGTTTCCGTTTCTTTCCCATCATTGTAGATGGCCAGGTGCCAGATGCCTGAGTCCATGTACTGGATGAAGCCTGTGTCGTGAGTGGTGATTGGTATGAGACTCCGTTGCATAGCCACAGGCCCCTCCAGACTGCGGATATCTTGGGCTAGGAGCCGCCGCCCATCCAAAAGCTCCACAAAGTCAAACTGCAGAAAGACGCACAGAAAGTGAGAACAGCTGATGGATGGACCACAGACACGCCATTAGCATGACACATGAGACTTGAATAATTTCAGCCCTCTTTGCAGCACAGAATCATTTGGTCTGCATGAATAACTCATCATTCCAGAGGAGTTTGAGCTAAGTCTTGACACATCTTGGCTGGATGGCTTGTGATAATTTTGTAGTGCAAATACTTATATGAAAGTCTTGTTTGAAATGATTAAACTGAAAAATGGAAAGCTGGGGAAATTAAATGTAAAGTTAGTGTTTACCAAATAACATCTGCACTGATTTGCTCCATATCAGCGGCGAGCCAATGAATACCAATGAGACAGCTTTTCATTTTTCTCTGCAAAAGGAAGGGAAGTTTGACTCCTGTGTAATCAGTCGCTGGATGAATTCTCCACTCTAGTATTTCTTTCCTCTTTGAATTAAAAATGGAGGAATGAGAGTATCCTGATTTTTCAACTGAAAAAATGGTCACACTGGTCATCTGTGCAAACAAAAATCATGCTATATACAGTCTGTTGAACTACTGTTGCATTTACAGCAGAGATCTAAAATCTGTAAAGCAGGCGACCAGAAATGATTAATAACATGATCTGTTTCATTCTGTGCTTCACATAGATGGGAAATTAGTGAAAAGAAAAATCTTCTTCTGTTGGCCCATGAACACAATATATGTGTGTGATTCATTGATGGCACTGAACCCGAAAGAAACCTGCAATCAATCCTTTCTGCAACAAAGAAGATGATTCATAATACAGTAGACAAAATTGTAAAGTGGTTTGTATTCACAACATGCTTCTACTTTGTTAATACAAAAAAAACAAAATAAAATACAACTTCTCAATTTGTTTTCTGTGGAAAAGAATAATGGACGAGCAAGAAAAAAGAAGCAGGATCCCATGCTACATGGGCATGATTGTAATTTGTTTCAAACAGCATCACATTTATAATTTAACACTGTCTGTGAAACATGATCTTGTGTGGTAAAAACTCAAACATGCCAGCTCAAAGCAGCAATAACATTTAGTTCACATGCTTATTTTTCCTAAAAGTAATATGCAAAACAAACTAACACATCTACTTTACTGTAGTGCTAAAAATATTTAAATATCTCCCACCTGGGTGTGTGACGGAGGAAGGGCTCTTCTTCCATATATTCCCACTAAGGCATCTTTGCTGAGTGACACATTAAATTTGAGGTACATGGGATGATCGATGAAGACCTGGGATCTCCAGAAGATACCAGGAGGAATCTGCTGGGCGAACTTTCGGCCCACGTCAATCTCCCCCATATCTATATAGCTGTCATCCGGGAACAAGCTGTCCAATTTGCCTGCAATGCACATAGAGTTAATCGGTCAAAGAGATCACATCATTAATCCAGCAAGTAGAGGGGCAGAGGGAGTCAGTCTGCAGAGGCACTAGTCTGACCATATCACAGACATTTAATCACACTAGTGACAGCTAGAGAAAAAATATATAATAAATGATCACCCCTAACCACTGCCAGCAATTATTAGTTACACTGAAAGAGGAAGTATTAAGGTGAGAAATATATGTTAGCGATTTTAGAAATGTGTCTAATTGTTTTCATTTGATTCTATGAAAATGCTTAAAAGAAAATGATGGAAAATACTGTGTGATAATAACCAGTTGTATTGGCAGTATTACAATACAAAGGATCTATTAATAGCCCTGAAATAAACATATTTTTGGTGCTAAAATGAAAAAAAAAAATCAGCATATGGTGTATACTTGGCAAGATAAAAAAACTGCCAAAATGCAACCGCCTTAATACTGTGTTAGTGAGAAGTAAACGTAATAAAGCAAATATAGTAATTTAATTGAAGCTACCTGTTCAGGTATTAGCACATTTACCGGCAGAAATGGCCCATATGCTCCATAATACAACTTATATTGGACTCAGCGGAAATGGCAACATCTGTTTGACTGTGTAGATGAGCTAATTTCAGCAGCAATGTCAGCCACAGCAGACATCCATACAAACTACCCCCAGGACTTGGAAGCAGACACGGCTTTAGGTTACACGTGGCACACCAGATGGAAGTCCTCTCAAAAGTCCATCAGTGACAATGGGGTTTCTCAAAAAAGACAGGGCACACTCTCCATCTCCCACATCAGGGCTTTACATTACTCTGCAGCCTGCAGATTAATTTTCCACATGTTGGGGGTGTGCTCATCAGAATGTACCAAAGAGCAGTGATAATGGGCTTCATAGTTAAATATTTTTGTTTTGTTTTGAAAGTCAAACTGCAACGTAATGCTCTGATGGAAAGGTGAGACTCAAACAAAGAAAGCTATACAGAGCATACATTTGCATCATCTTGATAAAATAGTAGTTAGTCTGGCATTGTTTCTGGTGACAGCACTGCAAAATGAAACTATTTAAAAAACGATGGCTATTGATTTTCTGTCACCAACAGCTGCCGTGCAGACTCAATGTTCTGATGAAATCATACTTGTTGTAGGCTGAACACACTTTCTGCTGTCTGGTAAATGAAAAAGACAACTCCTGGATTCATCTATATGGTAATAACCTCATTTTCTACCTATTGTAGTCTGCCAGTGGCAAATCACATGGTTTAATCTGCAACCATTTGTCCAAGAATAAAAAACAAAACAAAACAAAAAACTTTTTTGTCTTTTCTTGACTTGAGCAGTTGGTACTGTGGGGTGAGCACATCCTTTCTTTGGCTGCCAGGAAAGGCAGTCCAAGCTGGAAGATGAAAGGATCACATCCGTTCTGAAGGGGACAGAGTGGCTAATCCCCTTCCAGCCCCTGGATACTCCATCCCTTAAGCTGCCCCATATTCTCCCACCAGGAACAAATAACACTTTCCCCACTTACAATAACTTTTATAGGATTACAATGCAGATCTCTCTGCATACCATGGGAACATATGAACATAATGTGAAACTGGATGACAAAATTATTACAAACTTGGAAAAGCTCTGAAAGGGCATCTCTAAACTAAAACTTGAAAACTTTGTTTGTTGTTCAGAGCTGTAGTTTTCTAATATGGATGCAACAGGAGTCAGGAATGGAATCTCAAAATCCTGTAAGTGTTGCACAGATGGAGATATAGTTAAAACATGCAGTAATTGGGGAAAAATGAATTAAGTGAAGTATAGATTCTTTAATTGCACTTACTGTCATCTTTTCCCTTCCGATCAGGTATTTCCAAACCTGTGTTGCCTAGTGGGGGCAAACTCAGGTCTGTAGGAAATGTTAGGCCACTTGTATTGTCTTCTGACAGCTGGTACATCTGTCTCTGCATTGGCTGCAGATGCCAGTTTAACCCCAAAAGATGAATGGCTGAAATAATAAACACAGGACAATCTCAACTTTCATGCTTGCTAAGAGAAATTTACATGCATTGTATCCAATGATTTATTTTCTTGAATACATCCTAAAGGTACACCCCAGATCCATGAAGGTGAATGTTTTGTGGGAAGAGAGAGATTTAGAAACAGGGAGCAAATAGAAACAATACTCAGATTAATGGTTAATGACATTTTCTCTAAAGTGCTGAGCTGCAACATCACTAGATGAATGGTATCCTGGGCCCATGGGACAGCGTCTGTCTCACCACACAAGCATTGGCATAGTCCATCCTGTGTCTTGTCATTTTCTCGGCTCTATTATGATTATGTTTCCCTACTAAGCTAAAAAACAAAGGGATAAAAAATAAACACCAGCAGAGAGAAACCAGGGGTGTTCAATGTGAACAAAGCGGATGGAGCACAAAGATATTTTACAAGGTCGACAAAAGAAATGTCCTCTGGAACAATGGCAGCGGAGCACAGGACGGAGGAGGGAGGGGCTGACCATGACAGATCACCAATAGGAGAATGGACAAGATGAGCTTAGTAAGGCAAAAGCCTCTGTGGAAGGCAACAGTCAGCAGAAAAGGTCCAGAAACTCAATATAGCCATTTCTTTGTTTTGTTGGTTCTTTTAAGCTCCAAAAAACAAGAAAGTTTAATTATCAAGAGTGAAATTACCAGAAAGTCTTAGGCCAAAATTGGAAGTACAATTTCTCAAGTCAAGTGTGGATTTCTTTAATTCTTTTTTAAATTAGAATACAAATAAAGGATTTGTAAGCTTTTCGTGACAAAGACAAAAAATACCCAAACTCCTGTAAGACGACAACTTCTGATTAAATGTTTAATACCTAAATTAGGAGTTTTATCACACCTGCAATTTGATTCAAAAGCTTACTTGCTGCACTTTGCTAATTAAATAATTTGGGTAATCTGACAGTTAATAAGTGAACAAAAACTCCAATCAAGGCTTGGAATCAAAAGTTTTTGTGACATCAAAAAATTTTAGAAATGTAGACGAGAATACGATGAATGCAAGTCCTAAAATTGCACCTTCATCAGTCAGCAATATGTAAACATCAGCGTGAACAAGCACCACTTTCTATAGATTACATACGGGTTGGAATTTAATAGTAACACTCATAAATAAAAGAATACGAGACAGGAGTGGAAATGATGTGTTTCCATCATTTAAGGAGAAGCATTTTATAAGACTTTGGTCTTTAAATCATTTTTAGCCCTAAAACAACACTGAAGGTGTTGGGAAACATACAAACAAAGCATAGAAAAACTCCCTAAAACTAGATTACCTTGTCCCGTTTCACCTACATATGAACTTCAAATTGACAGAAAATCCCTAATTTAAGCAAGACCTTATTAAATTGCACCTGCAATAGTGATCACAAAAAACATCAACACCTTTTCTGGTTCTCTCTAAATAATCTTGGTTAAATACAAATCGTTTTTTTCTGTAAAAAAAAAAAAACACACACAATTCAAAGTGATGAAGGTTTTAGCCAACATCTGCTCTGTGCTTGTCCAGTGCTTGTAGAAAAGACTGTGTTAGTGGAACGCAACC
Source organism: Pachypanchax playfairii (assembly GCA_006937955.1). Classification (NCBI taxonomy): domain Eukaryota; kingdom Metazoa; phylum Chordata; class Actinopteri; order Cyprinodontiformes; family Aplocheilidae; genus Pachypanchax; species Pachypanchax playfairii. The sequence continues at coordinate 4,577,783 of SSNP01000017.1, read as the reverse complement.
AGAGAAGTGACAGATGGCTTTGTTTGTCACTTTGTAAGCTCCAGAAAGACATCCCTTTGATCTGCAGCCTTACATTGACTGATGAAATGAAGAAAGAGTCAGCGTATGTTAGCGAACGATTGCAAAGTCACCAGGCAAGGTGTCGTTCCAAGTGTCCCAGTAATCATGTCTTTCTGAGCACCATTCTTCATTCCATCATTTCCCAAGGCTTGAAATGGAAAATGGTTAAAGAGTCTTTCCCCTCCCACCCTTTAAGATTTACTTTAGCACAATATGGTATTTATGATATGCATATCACTGGGAGTGAGCCTAAGAAGAGCTATTTTGCTTTGTTTGTTTTTTGTAAAATTTGCAATCACTGCCAGACACTCACATGTCAGCTAAAACTGGCTACAAACACGAGACAGGTAGACGCATTAACCAGAGGCAGTAAAATGTTGCTTCTGAGTACCAGTGATTGGGACCTGTCAGAAATACTGCACTTTCTAGTTTTGCTTGTTTTGTCCTGAGCACATGTTGTGCCCTCCTTTCGCTTTTCTCCTGGCAGGAAGTTGGGTCACGCCATGTGCCAATTAAGGAACAAAGGTACTGTAGTACTTGTAGGACTTCTAAGCCAAATCGGAGGAAGTCAGAGAGTGGGTCATCTGCTGCAGCAGTAAGTGTCTCTGTCGCCTGTCAGTAGCACTTTTAACTAGTGCACAGTTCAAAAGAGTCTATGATGAGAAGAGAATTTTAGCTCAGCTTATTGAAGAAGAGATAAGATATGTTTCTTCCATCTCACTCTTCTAAAACTAAAGTACAGTGGGCATTTAAAAAGAAACACGCTAACTTGAAAGATAGGAAAGAAAAGAAAATCTGGGGCTGGATTTCTGTTTTTTAACCGCATGCTATTTAAGTCTCCTTATAAAAAAATAAATAAATAAAAGAAAGGTGAGTTTAGTACAGAACCAACTGGCATGTCTTGTAGCCTACTTTAAGAAGCATTCTATGGTCCATAATGTTTCTGCAGTATCTGCATTTGACATTATTTCTTTTTAGAAATAATGTCAAATGAGATACATGTTAAAATCAGACCTATTATTTAGCACCACTTTATTTAATCTGTGTAATATTTCTTCAACCATTGTCAGAATTATATTAAAGGAGTGAGCTAATGGATTTTCTTTTTTCTTTCTAAAGGAGGGTCATATGACATTAAGATATCACATTCTTACGCACAGATTATACTTTGGTAAAAACAACAAGCAAGATTTTGCATGCAGGAGAGTACTTGGTTTAGAATGATATGTATTTGTCTTTTTTAAATACTTCAATATTTTGTTAACTGTAAAAGCATTTTTTATACTTCAGAATAAAAAAACCCAAGTGTGTTTCTTCCCAAAGAAATCTATCATACGTTTAAATATGAAACTACTTGGAATTTAAAGTTTAACACAGAACTTCATTGTAAAGGCTGTAGTTATTTTTAATATCATTGTTCTAATTACAAACAGGCTGACACTTAAAAAAAGCGATAAAATAAATGAAAAATAGAGAATAATCTAATAAGATCAAGAAAATACCAAGCGAAAAGTTCTGAAGAAATGAAAAAAAATGTGAAAATGTTAAATCTGTTTTGCAGAAAAAAACTTTTCATGGTTTGGAGGATCACGGTGTGAAAAATTTTCCGAGGCCCATCCTCTTTGTCCTTGACTGGATACCCATGGTGAATGAAAGTGAACACAGGAGGATACTGATGACCTTAAAAATGAGGGACGTATAACAAATGTGCTAATGAGCAAGCAACCACAGAGAAAATAGTGCCATCAAAAACTCCCAACCTTTTCACACTTCAAAATGGGTCAATTTGCACAGCTGTGAAAAAAGAAAACTGTGCTGGAGTCAAAACATCTGTCATGAGGCATAATTGGGTTTATTAGACTTCTCATCCAGAGTTCCCAATTACAGGCCTCAATAATTAACTGCACTTGAAATTAAATGTATTTTCTCATCAGCCTTTAATTAAATACAGCTCTTGTTCTTGATTGGAAATTCCAATCTAAGGGAGAGGTTTGGACTCCAACATGTTTACTTGCGGTGTTGCAGGCAGTGGTCTGAATTTTGCGGAAGATAATTACAAAGTCTGATTAGGTACTGTCAGGCGGATGGACTTTTTTGGCTTCTGGCCAGGTCACAAGCAAAAGACACATACTGTATCTCTACTGCAACCACCAAGCTACACTGCCAATGCAAAAAAAAAAAACATGTCATACAGAAATGATCACTAATGCAAATTACTGATCTATAGATAATCACCTTGAGAAGCAACCCATTGATTCTTATTTAGAAACAGAATTATTTGGAATAACAAATGAAACTCTTCAAATGACTGTGACGACCAAAAAAAAAAAAGAATGATCAAAATTTTTACTGTGTTTGGCCTCAAGGTGAAATAGAAATGGCAGCTTTTTAAGACTGTTACAGCCCAATGAATTTCTATAACAAATGTCCTCAAAGAATGATTAAATTATCTCCCTGATGAGGGTTGTGCAGAGGGATCTGCCTTTTCTTCCCTTCATATAAATGAAGCTAAATGTTCTCATCATTTCACCAGTTAAATTATTTCTTCATCTGTGTGAGGCTGAATTCAATAGTGACATCATTTATATGTTAAGAAGGTATTCACAGTGAAACAGATGCACTGTTATAACATGCAATTTATTAAATTGAGGAAAGTATCAACTCCTTTTTAGAATTTGGAACGAGAGATCTGACAGAAGTTTAACTGTGACATTTCATTATTTATAAACCTTGAAAATAAAAATGCTTGTATCGAATCAATAAGTATACATAATAAATTACAAGCATCTTATTGTGTCATCTTCAAACTCACTTTTGTGAAGAAATTATATGAGATTAATCTTATTTTAGTGTTCTTTTGCCACAAATCATGTTTTCTTCAAACTTTTACATTCTTATATATTTTTTTTCCATACCAAAATGCATTTCCTATTCTGTTTTGTCTTTAACCTTTCGTTTTGTTGAGGTATTTTTAACGCTTGCAGAAATATTTGAGAAATATGGCATGAAAAATAGTTGAACCTTTGTGTCATTTTAACTTCTAGTCATATTTTTTGCAATTTAGCTAAAGCTTCTTGTGCTCAAAACACTTCAGTATACAGTTCACATAGGCAAATTGGAGACTGTATGCTCAGATATGAATATCAATCCCTCTGAGGATGAAAGCAGACAAATTGAGCAGAACTGATTTAATAGCATAACTTAGTTGAAGCTCCTCATCCAGCTGGGACCTGGGAGAGCTGGTCAATCACTTTCTGTAAGATGAATATTCTAAATCTGCAGCCCTCTCCTGTGTGGTGGCTGATGTCTTTTTAATCTATTTCTTTTCTAGTCTATTCACAAGAGCGGGACTCTGGGTTACCCATCTGCAGATTCAGCCAACCAAATCTATGAATGATGATCTTTTTTCTGACAAGTTGTGTGTGAGAAAAGAGTCAGTTTTTATGTACTAATACAACTATGTTCATAAAGTGCTAGAAGGAGATTCAACACTGTTAAAACTGATTATAGAAGGAACACAACAAAGCATAGACTCTTCATGTGTGTGCCGAAGCATCCTCAAGTGTGGGAGTGATAAAAGTGACTCACCAATGAAGTAGGCTAATAAGAGCAGCAGTGTTACTGAAATGAGGATGGCACTGAGAGCAGCACATTTCCAGGTACAGTGCTTGTAGGGTTTCTTCAAGCTGAAGGCAGGTCGAGAGAAGGTGTTTCGAGGTAAAGGGCGCGGGGGAGGCGAGTACACTGTACTGGAGGTCAAAGGGTACCCCGGTGAAGTTGTGCAATACATTGGCGATGTTCCACCTGGTTTGAACAGGAAATGCCTAAGAAAACATATTTTTATTGTTAGTTATAAAAGGACCAATAGTCAGTCATGTTTATGGTTAGATTATTCTGATATGGCTTGTCTAACAACATCCACTTCTAGTTTTATGGAATTTGGTTTCCAAACACATTCAATCGTCATGCTTCTGACAAAATAAAAACACACTTAGTTATGCTAGATTGATATAACAAAACTGTAAGATAATAAAATATTGAATTTCCAGGACTAGTGAGCACTAATGGTTTTTGTTTATGCATTCATGTCAGTGTACGAAGAGAAAACCTAATGGTGTCAAGGCTGTTCAGAGGAGAATGTAAGGTAGCAGGATAGTATGAAGCCGAATTATTCGCCCTTGAAGAGCATGGTCGGCTATCTCAGAAAACATGTGTAGCAATAGACCTCATGATCAGCCCATCAGAGAGTCAGTGACAGCACAACTATTGTCAAGGCCATTTTAGTGACAAGTTTACAAGATGCTCCCGAGCGACAGTGACATGAATGTGATGAAATGCCATTTTGCAATATGATGCAGGAAGTCCCAGAGACTACACTTTATTTGTAAATATCCAGACAATTCACTGACATATCATGTTCTAGAAGCATCTCATAAAGCAGTCATGTTTAACATTAATCAAATGCAAAGACACTCAATGTGACTTTATGCAAATCAGGTTAGCTTAATGTAAACTGAAAGGACAAATTTAGAAAGGATTCTTGCATTGCAGAAGACACAAAACGATGACTGACAAGTGTTACAAAACAGGGGGATGTTCGACAGAGAAAGCAGCACAGGCTTTTGGTGTTTGCATGGCAAAGCAGATTCTGACAGTAGCTGGAGCCGAATAGCAAACATGCAACATACCCGTCGTTGTAAGAGGCATCATGGCGTGCTGATGCCAGAATGTCCATCTCAATGAGGTTGTCCTGCAAAGTCTCAAGGAATGTCTGCTTTGCTATGTTTCTACACACAGGTGGAGAGATGGATATGAAGCCGGTGTGAGACATGCACGCAATAAACACAAAAATGCCAATACAGAACGACATCACCAGGCAACATCAATAGCCACTGACAAATGGACATTGAGGTGGATGAGGTGGGACAAATAAACCAAGGCCCTTATGGAACTACTTCTAAAGAAAAGTGAGACAAATAACATCTAGCTCACTTGCTTGTCTCATCTGTTCACTACCATACAGTACCTTGTTTTGAATGAGCCCTGCCCCTCTCTGCAAGCGTCTCGCTCCTCTCTGTTTAACATTAGAGTATTCTGGCTCCTTTAAGGTTGTGATTGGGAGAAAACAATGCATCAATCACAGATAAAAAGCTCAAAGTTTGCTTCAAAAATCAATATGAAGTACAAATTAATTTGTCACTTTGCTTTTAGGGACATTACCCAAATTAGCAATAAATTACAACATTTTTTTTTCCTTTAATGGCTGCAGCACTGTAAATAACACATTTTCAGCTAAAGTATCTAAAGGCTCATGACTCATTTCTCCCATAATTCACTCCCCCTAATGAGAGCTCTGTTCCATAAGGAAGTATTGCTCCAGTGCAATAGAGAAATGAACTGTCCACATGCAATGAAGAAGGCTAAACATGTTCAGTGGTCCAGGAGAAAAGGCTTGATTTTGATCCATGCCCCATTGAGACTAGAAGTGAAGCTTCTTCAATTTCAGTTGTGGGGAAGAGAACAACTTTTAACGATGCAACAAAGAAAGAGAAAGATGCCAGAAATACTAAAAAATACTGTGGCTGTATAGAGCTTTTCAACCACTGGCATCTCTCCAGGGATAGAGCAAGATTCAGAGAATTCATCACCATTTAATTTTATAAATGCAATGTAAGAGAGCCAATGTTTTGCTATTTAACTAGGTAAAAATGAAATTTAATACTACAAGGTCCATGTGGGTTTATCTAACAATTTTAGCTTTATTACTTTGAAAGTATTTTTAAGGCAATGGGTTATAGAAACTCTGTGGTTTCAGCAGAACTATTTCCTCTCCTCACCATCTGTCTTTTGGCTCCACAGGGAATACCTGTGCAGGATTAACCGGAGCTGCATGATGTGTAATCATTCGTTATACATTATAGTGTCCCACCAGCTGAAATTGATTCTCATTTTCCTGTTGACTGAACTGTCACACAAAATCTGAAAGAAGAGACAATAATTCTGTTCATGTCTGTTTTTTAGTGATGTAAAATTAGCAATTAGTAATTTTCCTGCTAAACAACAGCTTGATTTATTGGGTAATGCTTTTTGATAGATTAATAGTTTCCAAAAATGAAGCAGTTGCTAAATTGTATCACTGTTAATTAGTTTTTTTTAATTTTTTTTTTGTTTTTTTAAATTATTGATACAGTTTTTAGGTTGTGTTTATAAAAATTCTAACACTAGAAACAAACAAATCTAAGTCTATGCAGTAAATCATCTGTTTTTACTATACAGCTAAGCCACTGTCAATTACCTACCGAGGCTGCCATTAGTGGAAAAACAGGTTTTCTTGCTCAGGAGTTTTTCAACTCATCACAAAAAAATAAAATAAAAAACAGTGATGGAAAATTCTGACATGGCAAAAATGGAGGGCAAAAAACGCCAACACATCTCAGCCTTTATTGCCATCTACAGTTACTGAATCTTAGCTCACCAACCAAACTGAAATTGGTAACAGCTTGACAAAATGGTCGTCAATCACTGTTCAGTTACACTTTTACTGCAGGGAAGTTATAAATCGAGAAGAGACCACCTGTCAGTGGTTAGAACTGTGTGCACTGTGATCACTCACTCTACAGAGAACATAAAACAACTGGTTCAAACATAAGTCGGAGTTTTTCTTTAAAAAAATTAGCTTGAGTTCATTTAGATGATTAAAAAATACAGCTCATAAGTTTCTTTCTTATTTATTCCAAGTTAATTCTGGGTGTGTTGTGAAGGAAGCTTCAAAAACTTTTATAATCATTGGTACAAATAATACTGTGGTCTAAATATTCTTGTTGAATAGCTTTAATAGCATATCAAAACTCATTTAATTGCAGAATTCATCAAAAGCTTTTTGGTTACCTTTCAATGGTGATAACTTTTCTTTGTGGAGTTGTTTTTATTTTAAACAGAAAAAAAAAGCTAACTGGAAAGAAGGAACACATTTTTGCCTGATATTCCTTATTTTAAAATGCTCGCTCAAAAAACACCAACAGATATTCCCTTAGTTACAATAATACTTGACAAACCTACTTCACACAAGAACCTCCAACTGAGAAATGTGCTAGAGAAGTGAATGTTGATTAATATGAAATAAGTAGAGCTCAGGGCTGAAGTGGAGGAGCGATGAAGCCTGCACATGGGAGCCTGGATGTAATTTTGCATTTTCTAACATGATTATGATTACACTGTTGTTTAAACTCAACAGTTTCCACTGTTAGATTGCAAATATTAGACAAAGAACCAAAATCAGCACTTTTCTTTTGTTTGCCACAAAACTGTGTTAATCAGAAAGTTGGAGGCTTCGCTCCAAGCAGGAGATTTTCTATTTCATCGCTTTTTGGTAGCACTGTGGTAAAAAATAATGTGGTGCAGACAACATGGAAAGCTGAGTTCAATGGCAGAAGCTTCATTCTCAAAGATGCCAACATGTCTGCATTGTACACAGTTAAGGAGACGAGCTCCACAGTACCTTGTTTCCAGAGGGATGTTGCTGTTTAGCAGCCAGTTGTCCTGAGCGCTGCCAGAGTCTTGAGCACTGGCGGGACCCTCAGGGGGAACAGAGCTGTCTGTGGGTGCTGGACTCGGGTTGCTCCTTGATGTGTAGTTGCTCCTGTTCAGTGAGTTAACAGAGGCTGCATGGTGCTGATGATTTGGGGAGTGAGAGTGGGAGAGGGGTAGAGGAGGAGTCCGCAGCCGGGAATGGTTCTGAAAGACTGCGTCTGAAAACAAAACACACATTGTTTTTTTAATGTAACAGATAAAATTGTATATTGTACTCATTAAATAAGTGTTTGGAATCACTTTTACAATTTGAATTCACCATCAAAGAGAATGAGTGTGTTAGCTAGAGAAGCTGCCGTATTACTGATTTATTGGGGTCACAGATTCTAAAATACTTCAGAAAGTGTTTGTTAGTTTTCAAGCTGTTTAAGAAAAATCAAGTAAGTGTTTTTCTCAGCAGGGTGAGAGTCAATACTTTCATCAGAATCACACTACTATATTACCCCCCCCACACACACACACACACACACACTCTCTAACAAGTAAGGGATTACAATTTTCTCAAGAGCAGAAACCACAAATTCGAGTTACCAAAGCAGGTAAAACTGTATCACTGCTTGGTTCTGAGTGGACGCCTTCATGATGAGAGAAACTAAATTAATGTGAAATGAAAAGGTAATGATACAAGTTGTTTTTGTTTTATACAAAGCTGAAAAAAACAAACAAGTTTGTAAACTGATAAAAACAAACAAAACAATAACCCAAGTGTCACTGAGAGACTTCAGTGTTTTGCTGTTTTGTTGATTATTATTTCAATAAAATTTATTTATTACCCAATAAAATGGGACTAAAAAGAGCCATCAAACAAGATGAATATGGTCAGTAAATGTGCTACTTTTCAACTCTAAAGTATTAAAAATTCAATATAAACTTGCATCAATGCTGCCATCACCTCACTGAGTGTTGTACTAAAACCCCTAAACTGCAGAACTTTTTCACTGACAAGCTCTAAAATAAAATAAAACCCTCACATGAAACATTTGTGCTTATTATTATTTCTCCAAACTGATCTCTACCACTGTGTGCTCTCTGCCTCCCACAGAGACTAGTGTAAGTTTGTTCAGATCAGAAGCTGGCTGCTGGGTAAACAAATGAGCTGGTCCCCTCCTGGAACTGACAGATTCCAAAGGTTTTGCTTGACGCTAATTCAGTTAGAGAAAATTGTTTGAGCATTTCTTTTAGATACAATTACTTTTTTCACACTAAATTGCATTTCCGTAACTGCCACAGCTCATTAGAAGCAGATTCAAGAACAGAAATAACCATTTTCAGCTGGACAGCACTACCAGATCTGGTTAGACTTGATGACAAAAGTTGTGTTCTCTCATCCCAGAGCTCTGGCTTGCAAAATTAACTATTTTCCTTTTGTCTTTTACAAATTCTGTAGAAGAGATATGAACCCTAGAAGGAAACCCTGCAGTCCCGTATTCACTATTTGTTACTCTGCACTTTAGGAGATAGAGGACTGGTGTCCGTCCGCACTCTATATCCATTTATTTCCACGTCTGCTAAGTCATTCATCAATCAATGAGCTCCTGGCTTTACACGGAGTGGCTTTTCTTTATAGCAGTAAGCCACCTTTATTTCACAGATATCCACAACACTAAATTGCCAATTTACAGCCCAGAGAGCCGAACACAGACACACAGAAGGCTTATTTTCTATAATCAACCCCTTCATTAAAGCAATACCTACTCATGCCACTCAATGAGTTAGAAATCTTTTCAGATTTTCTTCAGGGTCAGGAACACAGCGCCCATATCAACATGTGTCAAACAACACAGATTGATAAACATCTGAGGTGGAACACAGGCTGTGCAGACAACATGATTGCATCAAGTTTTGGTGCTTGTTAAAAAGTGGGAACAGGGCCGTTTGTTAATAGGCAGTCTGCTAATGAATGGCTTAGCAAGGAAAAATCAGGACAAAAACGAAGCGTGCTGCACTTAATCCTCAAGCACGTCTCTGTCTATAACGCTAACAAACATACTTCTACAGTTTCATCACAATCTTTCCATTTAAAACCACTAATTAACAACAAAATAATGAAATAAACCCATTTTTCACATTCAGACTCAATTTTAAACATCATAATACCGACAAATAATCAACATATTTCATGTGAGGAAGCACAAAAATTTGTTGAAAATAATACAGCCTACATTTGCAATGACAGATGGTTTGTTGCTGATTTCCACAGTGGAGTTGAGACTCACCACAGTCCTGCTTAACAGTTTATTGGTGTGAGGTAAAAGCACACGTTGTTGATGACCTCCCTCCTGCTCAGCTATGTACCTGATCCCTGAAGCTATTAATAAGGTTATGCTAATTTGATATGGAGACAACATAGATACACAGCAAAATGCATCACAAGGACAAATGCATCACTGCTCCAGAATGTATTTACTGCTTAGAAAACAAATACTTCCTACAATATGATTAAGCAACTGTAGAAAAACAAGTAATTCATTTTTCTAACACATTTTTATTCTGGGGACTGTACCCTCAAAGCTTTAAAATCAAAATTCCTCATACACATTAATTATTACACATTTCAATATTGTTTTGCATTTTTTTTCTAATCTCAGTGATGATTGTGCACCCTACTTTCACGTGTTTTAGTATTTATTCAGTCCTCATGCAAAAAGCACCACACTAAAACTATTTGGTATACTAAACAGTACTTTTAAATATTACAGTTGTGATGATGATGATGATGATTTTTGTATTTTTTATTTTTATTTCAGGCAATATACATATCTACACAATACATACAAATTCCAGTGTGACATATTTATACACAAAACAAAATACAATTATTTTACAAATTAAGATAATATCAATTACTTGAAAGGGAGTAGAAAACTTATTAAATCGTACCCCTTTTTTACTTGTCATTTTTTACTCTGCATCACTGCTGTCTTAAGTAAAACATTTCCCAACTTAAACTCAACACAAATTAGAATATAGCCTCCGTTCAGTATCTCATCCCTCCAACGTTGATTTAGAATATCAAGTTTTTGTACCTCATGTTTATAAGTTTATCTACATAATAAATCATGATCTAGTATTTTACATTTTTTAGTAAATAGTATTTCTGTATAATATATTTTTGAAAAAACACAAAACTTCTGTAATAAAAAACTCTTCCACAGTTATAGTATGTAATAACAGATTTTAATTAGGGGCTGCATAACATATTGGGAATATATCAATATTGCAATGTCAGTGTGTGCAAATTACATTTTGCAAAAGATTTCAATAAATCTCAGAAACAAACTGCTTGTCAATGTGGCAACCAGATGGACCCCACTTCCCTAAATTCCCACATCTAACACATGGACAGTGTAATGAACATGCAGCTTTACTGCTGATTCTGTCATTGCAATATTCAAACAATGACATCACCAGTATATGTTTTCATAGAATCATGCAGCCCACTGCAGTGATCACGGTGCATGAAACAAATCACATCAAATCAAAAGTAGAATTGACCAGTTTTAAAAAGTTGATATTTATATATTATTTTGGTTTAATTATCCAGCGGGACATTTTGCTCAATCAAGATGTTCCACAACACTCTCCATGCTGTCTTTATCATTGCTTCTCATTTGATGTCTTTTTTTCTCTCTTATTTTTCTTTCCCACAGCAAATATTCGTGACCTAGTGTCGGATGTTTGTTTGTGTATCTTTCCTGTCCCCTCACCCCTACCCGTCGAGGCAGATGGTCACCCTCCCTGAGTCTGTTTTGGTTTTAATGGGAGTTCACCTCATGAAAACTGAAATCTTTTTCAACTAAACAAACCTGATCATTTATGACTTCAGATAACCCAAATCTGACTGTAATTGTATTAGTTGAATGGGGCTATAATTTAATATTGGACCACTGAAATCAAAATAATTTGATCTAATTATGCTGCATTCAGTTGTACTGCTTTGCTATCAGTTATTTATTTACTACTGTCCTCAATCGCTTTCTGTTGTGACCTGGCAGTGAAAAAAAATATCTGAAATGAGCTGAAATATTTTACATTTTGCTGAAAAACAGAGTAGTTCTTTTGAATTTGTCAGTAATTAGGCAGCATTGTAAAATGCAAAATAAACTTTTTCTTAAATTAGTCTACCTTCATAATTTTAATGTCTGTCTGCTTCCCTATTCAGCCTTAAATCCAACACTGTTATAATACACCGCAGGACATGTCACGTAAAGAGCAACATAAGACAATCCCAGTAATTTTATTTCATTGTTTGACAGCGTGCATGCTTGCTCTTGCCGAGCCATATACATTTTTCACAGCCAGGTAAGTTGTCATTGTTATTGTTGTAAATAGAAACAGAAAACTAAGAAACAAAGCTGGTTATGAGACAAAGCCCAGTGCAACATGACCCCAACAGATGCAGTGATTCAGCCACAATTATTCACCACTACCCAAGGAATAGAAAAAAAATTAATGGTTTTCTATTGACCTGCTTTGCACAACAAAATTGCCAAGAAAAGGAGATTCATTTGTTATCAGAGAGACAGAGAAGAGAGACTCGCTACAATAGCCAAACTTTTGCAAGGCTTTGAAAGCAGAGGCCTACAGATATCCATTCAGTCTGGGAATGCGGGGGTTTCATTTTTCTTTCTAACAGATGTATGCACTGGTTAAGGCCTCCTGATGCTTTCTAGACAAGTAATTAAGGCAAATCCACTTCATTAGCAAAAAGCTTCATCCCCCACACTGAGAAACAACAGGAATATCTGTCTTATGGTAAAATTTTAGAAATAATGTGGAGAAAAAAAAACTGTCCAGTTTGCAACACAAAATCAGGAAGGATTATTTTTATTCTATGATAAAAAAAGGAGATAAACAATTAACAACATGTTGCAAAACATTCAGTTAATGAACTTCTACTAAAAAAAAAGGAATAAGTGTTATTTTTCTAATCTTCTTGTATAAAAACCACCTGCTGCTTATATCTAATGGCTGCACATTATTATGCATATTTTGGCTCTGAATTAGACTCTGATATAAAATATTAGAATGTCTAAAAATATTTTGTTATTAAAATAAGTAATTCATGAGACTGGTCAGTGTTGTAATTTAACAATTGCTTTGCCGTTGTTTTTCCCCAAAAAGATTGATACTGTTTAATGCAGCCGTTCCGCAGGACATGGTATGAATCACTGAGGTGAACATGTTGAATCATTACTAAAGGAAATGCATACACGCAAAGTCCAATGCAAAAATAAGTATGCTTTTTTATAACTTTTTCTTATGTCAGTGAAAGCAGCTGCCGTCCACAGAGGCAGCTGCTTTTGTTTCTACTTATCTGAGATCAGCAGAGAGCAAGTCGTAGAATCACATAACAAAAAGTGTAATCTGTAATGGATGAGCCTTTCAATAAATGACTTTGTATTGTAGCACACTTGGATGCAAGATTCTGTAATATATAACGATAATTTCCTATAGGCAATATATTGTACAGCTTGTTTTTTTGCCTTATTTAATGTAAGGGTTGGTAATATCATGGAAATATAGTTTGATGATTTTTTTCTCTTGCAAAATGTACTTTACAATTTAAATACATTTAAAATTCTTTCTTTTTTATTTTACAGTTTTGCAATTTAACAGACACTGGAATCAAATGATGTCACTATATAAACATAACAATTAAAAAACCTGAACATTTAAGCTCAATAACATTTCTGAACAGATATAATCAGTTTATTGCAGCATTGTAATGTAGAAATGAATAGAATTTGATCTTTAGATGATACCATGATTTTCCTGCTTTGGCAGATTGTCAGCACGTTCTAATCCTTCACAATCTGATATCGTCATATCGACCACACTAATTTAATCATATGGAGGATGAGTTCTTGACTCTATTTGACACTATGGAGGGTCCAGGGATATATTGTATTTCTGAAGAAGGGCAGTGAATAACATCCACAGTGCTGATAAGCACACCTGATGAAATAGTGATGTGACATGTTTTCTAACAGTCAATAAGCCCACTGAGGTTCCAGCTGTTCCGTACAGAATTAATCAGAATCCATCCAGAGCTCAGATAAATCACCAGATCTTGCTTTCTGCCATGTCCCCTGTGGCTAATCACAAAAGTGAAATTTCCAGATGAGTAACATTTGTCTATAAAAATACAAACAGAATTTGTCATGAATGCAGTGAAGCTGCACAGTGTACTGACTCAGAAAACGCTGGTTCTCTCTGCTGGCGCTGCTGTTTCTTACACCATTAAAAGTATAAAAAAATAAAACTCTGAAAGGATGAGACATATGGGAATTGTAGCTGTCTTCCCTAAAACCATTTGAGAGGTAACAGGTACCATGAACAACACACTGCTCAGCTCCTCACTGTTTCTTTCTGTGGGGGGAAAAAGGGGCAAATTAGTCTCTCAGAATGCAAATCTAACTTGAGTCTCTTTGCAAACTGAAGGGGAAAATGTACTATTTGAGAGAATCGAACCACTCGCTACTACACTACTTATACAGGTTTCAATTATTGTAAAGGGTCTGGGACATTTTTTAAACTAAATCCATTAAGACCTGGACTGGCATATGTTTCTCTCTCTCTTCTAAGATCTAATAGATTTTCTGTCATTCTTTGAGGGGCCTCACCAAGAACAAGACAAGTGGTTATGTAGGCACTGTTCTGAGTGTCACTCTGCTGCATATCCATCAAGAGGCTGAAGATTTTGTTAGAAGGCACAGATGGTCTGCAATTATCATACAATGAAAGTAATGCATCTAAATTTGTGTCAATGCAAAGTAGATATATAGGTATTTTAAATGTATTAGCCAAGGTCTCTGTGAGCTGACGAACAGAAAGAGAAATCAAACTGGATAAGTTGTCTGTTGACTCCAGTTCACTGATTACTTGCATGAAAAGAAAAATATTTCTTGTGTGTCAGCTCAAAACTAGAATCTCAAGTATTCAAATAAACCAGGGGCAAATCATACAAGTGCCATGTGCTGCTCATTAAATTATTATTATTTAGCCTCAGATAGTTTCATTTCTCATTGTGTATGTGACTACATTAGTTTTTGGTGTGACCTCTTTTAACCACGTTACTCCGTCTTTGCAGACACAGGGGGGGGGGGAGAGATTAAGGAGTTCAAATGAAGACTTATTTGAATTCACACACAGTCACGTCCCCGAGCCTTCTCTTTTTGCCCAGATCAGAATTCCTGCTTGGTCAGCTGCGAGGTGGTGGCAGTGTGCTGGCCTTTTCACTAGGGTGTCCGACCACACTGAAAGCCAATACTGGCCGACCCCATGCTGCTTTGCATTAAGAGATGCTAATACAGGGAGGCTGCAGTGTCTGAAATCTTGCAGCTCAGCGTGGCAGCGGGTTCTAACTGGCAGCCTCCCCAGGAAGAAGACCCTCAGAGAAAGCCGAAGGCCACAGAGAAACACATGCTTGACAATAGGACTGCAGGCTTCAGCGAGCAGCCTCATCAGCCTTAGAGGAAACATTGCTTAGGCTTCTTGGAAATAAAAACAGGACTCCCCTCACCCTGCAGAAAAAATAAATAAAAAACACTGCTGCCTTGGAGGCTACTAATGTGAATAATGATATGCCGCTGAGAGATTTTGCTTGTTCAAAATCCAGCAGAACATTTTAAGTCCTGTATGTGGGCTCTAAGACGACCTTGGGCAAATGTAATCTGAAGTGATAAAAACCACCTGTTTTTCTGCGCAAAAGATCGACTATAAACCATTTATTTGAGGCATGCATATTTTCTGTGGCTGTTTACTGAAAATAAAAAGTCACCTATTTCTGTACAGAGTACACTATGATTCTCAACATTTTTTTAAATAACAGGACTGAATATCAAAGAGTCCCTTTCTCCACATTTAAATTACCTTTTTTTATTTCTCTACGTGTAATTCCTCTTGAAAAAAAACAAAAAAAAACAACAGACTTCATCTACATTTACATTCTGGACTGTTAACATGTTCTTTCAATCAGACTACAAATTTCTGCATTAAGTAGAAAACAACATAATTTATATTTTTGTTTGAGAAATGCTTTTTTTTTAAGGAATTTGTGATATTTTAGTTTAATTATAATGGCTAAGACTTTTCAACACCTCTGTGTGTCAAATCATTGACTTTGCTCTGATTTATCACCTCATTTTGTCACCTTGTGGATATTAGATTCATAGAACTTCGTGCAACAGTGTCACACTGAGCAACTTTTAAATCAAGTCATTCCATTGCTGTGAAACCCATCCAGACTGATAGAGTTATTTAGTTACATTCATTATTTGACACAAAAGGAAGAACATTATGCTGTTCACTGAAGTGAAAAATTTCTTTATCTAAAATAGGAGATACCCAGAAGTGAATAAACAAAGTCACTGAGCTTGCTAAATATTCGAATGAGGTGTTGAAGCGGTAGAAAAAGATACAGCGCACTCTTATCTAACTCATGATGTGGATTACATGAACAAAGGTTGAAAGCTCTTTCATATTTTCTTCCAAATATAATTACTATTTTAGCTCTTTTTAGATATTACTCTGAATCAAAGTAAAATAATACAAAATTAAGTAGTTTATAATATTTGCTTATTTATATGTTCTTAGATTGAACAAACAGCCAATCTCAGACTTCATGGTTTTATTTTATCAAGCTATGAAAGTGGAAAAGTTCCTGCCCCTGACTCACACAATACGATGCTCTAACTTGCAGCTCCAATAACAAGAAGTAGCTACCAAAACAGGAGAAATTCCTTCTTAGTTCTCTTTTACCCCTTACGGACAACCTGAGGCTAAACTAAACGATCTACTAATGCAAATCACAGTCATTGTTGTGAGGAAAGAAATCTGCTGAGGTAAAAGGCTGGTCCCACCACCCGTTTCTCCTTAAGGCCGTTGTGCCACAGCTGGGTGACCACTGTGTTGCTACTGAGGCCTTAACTGGGAGATTTGTGGTGGGATTAATATCTCATTCTCCAGACATTTTGAGAAGGCAGCTGGGGAGTTTCATCTAATTAAACCCATTGGCTGGTTAACTTGTAAGCTTAATCAATTGTTCAAATCTGTGATGTTGTTTTAGGATTACTCCATGAGAAAGTGACAGTAGTTAAAAATCAGAACAAAACCCTGAACATCTATGTATAGCTGTAGGAGAAATGCTTCATTAACCTTAAGGTGGAAAAGGGAACATTTAATATTTACATGCAGTTGGATAGTACACATGAATACACAACTCAAAATGTTTTTGATGCATAAAGTTGCCTAAATTAATGAGAATAAAATTCTAAAGTTATGATTTAATCCTCGAGATTCTGCAGATGATTCCAATCTAAACTAAATAAATCAAAAATCAACAACACAAATTTATATCTATATTATGAGTCGAGCTGTTTTGCCTGCAAGTTTTGTCAAAAAACATTACACTCAAATTTACATCCACAAGTTAACAGTTAACGTTATGACACACTTTTTCTTCTACTTAGTAAACACAATATTACAGTCACAATGTATTGTCAACTGTCAACACTGTGTTAACACTTTGAGCACAAATTTCACTCTGTCAGTTTAAATGAGTGTCAAGACAACAGCAGGAGACACTGCCTTAGATGACAGGAAAAACATAGCTGCCAGTAATTAATGAGAAACCACATTAAGGAGACTTCAAAACTGAAGAATCACATTTGGAGTTACTAAAATAGAAAACTTCAGTGAGCTGCATGGCGCTGTTTCTAATATAGTTTCAGAAAAGTTGTGTTTTTCTGAGACAAATGATGATACAGCAGGCTCTGCACTGCACCTGGTAGGAAGTAACTTGTCTTCATTTCTAGCTTATTCTTCATATTTGAGGTGTGGAGGCTGCATGCAGGCTGTTGTTTCTGGAAAAACTCTACAGAAGGATGCAAGATAGTTCCTACTAACATCAAAAATTGAAGCTGAAAAGAAATATCAGTGACAATTCTCTCTGGCTGAACCAAAATGGTTCGTCTCTTTCAGTGAGGCTCTGAACTTTGCTGACCTCCCTTCAGAGAGTTATGTGCATTTCCCGAGGCTACATATCGACTCAAAGTTTTCACTCTCTTATGTTGCTTTGAAAAAAAAGAGGGACATTATCTTGCCCATGGCCATCTGCATGACCTGTAACACAACACATCCAGGAGCAGAGAAAGGCTAACCTCCAGAAAGCAACAGTAGTTTGAAAAACCAACTCACCATCAGCAGCTGCAGAGGCAGGAGCACACAGGTTCCCTGAGCCAGTTTTAACTAAGAATGAATTGGGGCCAAACTCATCCTCAGAGTCAGAGTCCTGGGCTGGCTGAGCCGCACAGTTACCTAGCAACCTTCCCTGGTTCTCATTGGCTGCAATGGAAGGGGGAGGGTATGGGAGCTGCTCAACAGGGGAGGAGGAGGAGGATGAACAATGCAGCGGAGGACCTGTGGACCACAAACAGAGACAACACATGGGGGGGAAATGAAACACCCAAACATGGGCAACATCACACAGAAGCAGAGCACACACACACACACACACACACACACACACACACATGCAAGACTTTAACTCTGACACTTCAAAAACAAACAGGGAGACATCTGCCTTTGTCTCTGCTGCCTCACCCCAGCTGGAAAACTGTGCCGTGCCATATTGTACCATCCACAGTAATACCAGTGTAAGTTTTTATGTGGTAAAAAGTTTCATGTCTGGATGTAAACAATATGACACATCACACGATGATCTAAAAACTGAGTTTACAGATTATTTAAAGTGGTGTGTCAGCCACAGCGTGAGCCAGATTCATGTTCAAATCCAGCAGTGAGGGCAGCAGTCTGACCATTTGGCTGAAACAAGCAACAAGGCTGATTCAGTGCTAAGACTGAAATATTGTCTGTCGTCATCCCTGAATCACGTGCACAGAGTGGACCATGTGAGCATGAGTGCAACACGTTGGCCTTCAGAGCTGCTTCAGTAATATGAAACTAGTTTAACATCAAGAGGACAAAGAACCAACAGAGCCTGACATCTTATAAAATGTGTAAGAAACTGTTACTGATAAAAGGTAGAAAAAAACGACAAGATCTGAAGAAAAAAAGGTGGAGGACGATCAGGTAATAAAAAGATATGAGGAGGAGACAAACTTCTCTATGTACAGTCTAAAGATAAACAAATACTCAACAAAACTTCTCTGCATTTATTGGCTTTATGAGGTCATGAAGTTTCTGTGCAGACATCTGAAAAACTGCAGGTTCAAATTACTTAGCAAGATTATTGAAACATCAAAAGTAATATTACCTATATTTTAATCAGAAATGTTCAGGGTAAACACAACTTAGATTAATACCTGAGTCTTCCACTTCTGCAGGATAAGGTTCCTGTCACTGTTTGTTCTAATGTCGTGGACACTAAAGGCTGTTAACCTGTTTACATTGTTTTCTGTGACATAATAGAAATCATTACTGCTAGTGAAACACTGTTTAGGCTTATTGCCCACCCCAACTAGGAAGAATAATCCAAACAACTTAAATGACTCTGAGAATAAACAGAAACGATGTGCCTGGTGCGGCTTTAGAAAGACAAAAAACACAAAATACCTTTTTGGGTAGTTTGTTGCAGACATGAAAATAGGTTCACATGTGAAAAGAGTGAAGAAGGAAAACTAATGAATGTTGGAGTAAATCCAGTTAAAACGTGTTTTTAGTAACAAAGTTGAGTAAAGTTATACATCTGTAGTAAAAACATCTATGAAGCTTTTTATTACATATACACTCACCTATTTCTAAAATCACAAAAATTAGTCGATTATAACTTATACTGTGCTACATATATAAATTATATATTTGTTAATCCCCCCTTTGGTGAAAAAAACTCCTGTCAATCAAGAAAATGACTCAAATATGAACCAGTCCTTCTCTATACACGCTAACATCTCGAGTTTTCTTCTTGTCGGTTCCTAAAAACACAAACATTAATTAAACTGATCACCCAGTTAAAAACAGAGTATAAATAATTTACAGTCACTATCATCAATAGATTCTAGATGTCAATCTACAGCCTTAATTTTTACTCTTTCAAGGCTTATTGGTTTCAATCTCCTGCTGTTAGTGAATGTTAAATTTCCACATAGAGCTCCTATTAATGTGTGATTAACTTGAGTTGCGGCTCTGCAGCATGCTGAAAATGACTCTGCTTTAAGTAACGGGACTGCAGAGCATACAACCATTAGTTTGGGGCTTTCTGACATCTTCTCATCAGTCCTTCACTCTTGATGTTAAAATTCCTGCTGACCTGACTGTCATTCGTCAGAAGTGATGAATTTCCTCTCCTCCTGTAATGATCCCTGAAGAGTATTAAAACACGACTCACTGACTCGCATCTAATTAGGCAGCAATTAGTGATATTACCATATCAGCTAGAGCCCTACACAAGCAGTGAATGTCCACTGCTGCACACAGTCACAGTTTGTGCTTTATATAAACTTCACACTTGACACTCTCTTTCTTTCTCAGTATGTCTAATGCGTGTGCATTAATGGGTGCAGAGGAACAGTGGCCCTGCTGAGGGTTAATGACCATGACACTGCTGTTCTTGAATGTAAAGTAATGTATAGCCAAGAGAGGAGCAGCTCTTGAAACAGACATTTTACTGTCATTCCCTGTTTGCCTCAAATACACTTCATTAGTGTGTGTCAAAACAACAACAGTCTGCTGGATTCAGAACAACTTCATGAGCTGGTATCTGTCACTTTAAGAGACCAAAAGCAAAATTGAAAATCTTGACATGAAAGACAAAGAAGAGCTGTCTGTGTGTCCTGGAGGAAAATTATTACATGTTTTCCTAGAAGAGAGAATTCATTATTGAGAGTAAATTGATTAAAGTCGACTAAAAATGGTCAAAGTCATAACCTAAATTAGGTCAAGGTAGTTATGGCCAGCAGCCATTAGTCTCACACACAAAGGTTTCACTGTCTCTCTGAGTTTAATTAAAGCTGCCTTGGGCTGTTCATGCCCAAGCCACGTGCACATAAACCCAGAGACTACTTCTCTGCTACAGCTTGAGATAGGCGGAGAAGTTTCCCTAGCTGCCAGAGTTGATTTCTGTCACCTTCACTCACTATTTTACAGCTACAAAAAGGAACCTTTACTTAAAAGCTTTTGGTCCATGCCTGACAGTTTTGGGAAGAGCCACTTACTGCCTGGCTTGGCTTGAGTGCAAACACAGTTCTCCTCCCACTGCATTTAGGGTTTTAATCAGCTCATTAGCCACTCAATCGAACCAACACGTTCAGTGTTTAATTTTGTATAATTGTGACTGATTTTATTATCAGCGCAGAATTTCATTAATCACAGAATTATGTACAAATTGTGAGATTACAAAATCATTTATAACTGTGTGTCATATCTACAAACCCAACACATGTTCATAGTATTCAACCACATTTTAACACTATGAAAGCCATAAATCCGACAGAGGTAAAGATATATAAACATGGAACAATAGCAATGCATTTTATAAACCTAATTTTTTTTACAAAAAGTTAGAATTTTGGTACAATAATTTATATAAAAATCAAATTTTTAAAACAATTGGTCTTCTTCTGCTAACTGTTGAGAGAATTGTTTTGGATCACAGACCCACAATATTTTGACAATAGTTACTGTAAAGTAGATCAAATCTAACGACCTACAGAGCATCCCATTTGTTGAGCAGTTGATGCACATGGCACGTGCATGAATGCCTTCGGCAGATAAGCTGCAGTTGGATTTCTGTCAGATAGATCAATACTGGGCTTCACTTCAGCTCCAGTAGATCTGTTCTCATCTGTCTAAAACAATAATAAATAGATTTGGATCACCATTATTATTCTATTTTTTGCTGGTTGTTGTGTTTAAATAATCATTTAAGGCTGTTCCATAGTTTAAAATGACCTGTAATGCCTTTATGCATTGCTTTCAAAGAGCATGCGTTTATTGTAATAATTCAAAGTGGTATTAAACAATATTTCTCCAGCGATCCAAGGTTTTTATTTGGACTTTGGCTGCTTTACAGCCATTTTCTATTCAGCCCTTGTACCTGAGAATCACAACATATTTTGGTTGTTTGTACTTTAAAAAAATAAATAAATAAATTGAGAGAATAGTCAATAAGAGGACAAAGAAGGTCTTAGACCTAAAAAAACTATCTACAGCAAAAGAGCAACATCTGAAATCCATGCTTTAAAAAAATCTAGAAAGAGCTGAAACAGAGTGGTGCATCACTTTTCAGCTGATCAAACAGACTACTCACAAAAAGTTTGGGATATCTGGCTCACGGGTGGAATCTGTGGAAAAAGTAAAAAGTTCCCACTACAGTGATGTTTTATGATTAAAGTAGGACATTTAGATAGAAGTATACAATGATGATTTCCTCATGTCAAACAATTTATTAAAAAAAAAGCCAACAACCGGGGTGAGTATACCACAACAAAAAAAGTCAATGTCTCAATACCGTGTCATGTGCCCTTGAGCATCAATTACAGCTTGACAACAACATCTAATGCTGTTCACAAGTCAACTTATTGTCTGCTGAGGCATGATATCACACTCTTCTTGAAGGGTGTCCCTCAGGTCATTGAGGTTCTGAGGTACAAAGTT
The DNA here is from genome assembly GCA_006937955.1 of Pachypanchax playfairii. NCBI lineage: Eukaryota > Metazoa > Chordata > Actinopteri > Cyprinodontiformes > Aplocheilidae > Pachypanchax > Pachypanchax playfairii. The sequence continues at coordinate 4,555,517 of SSNP01000017.1, read as the reverse complement.
ATGAGCCTCTACACAGCAACTCAGCTGATCCCTTAGGATTTCAATGAGTTCTGTGGAAAATGCAGGCCACTCATTCAAGTTACCCCGGTCCACATGAGCCATTCTATAATGATCTGACCTTGATGCTCTAGAGCATTGTCGTCCATGAAGATGATATTAGGCCTGTGTTGTTCAAGTAGCGGGGCACAATGACTGGATTAATGATGCTACTAAGGTAGTATAAACTTGTCACTGTGGCATTTGCAAAGTGTAGGACAGTTCTGTATGTTCAATAGGGTCGTTAGTGCCAGTGGCTGATGCAAAGTGCTCTCCTTGATATCTCCATCATTATTGGTGACAAACATTTCTGCTCAACTTTCATCAGAAAACAGCGCTGAGGCCCACTGGTCCCTAATCCAGCATAAATGCTCCCTGGCTCATGCAAAACAATGACACATGTGCCTGACCATGGGGTCAAATACCTTTGCAGATCTTTGCAGACCATGCTGATGTAAATGGTTTTAAATTGTCTGACGTGACACATGGTGCCTCTCAGCTCTCTTAAATGTACCTGGAGTCGGGCGGCATTAATCATCTGATTCCACAGAAAAAAGTGGCCATCAGTGTGAGCTGTGGCCAAAGGACATCCACTTCTATGACTTTCTGTTACTATTCCAGTCTCTCTGTATCTCTGTCGCAACCTGCTGATGACACTCTTTGACACTCTAAGCTCAGTAACCACTTTCATCTCAGAACATCCTTTTTGAAGTCTCACTATATCAAGGTCCTGTTGATCAGTTGTTAGGTGTATTCGTGGTCTCATGATGTAAACAGCACGATAACGAGCTGTTTAAATACTAATTCTGATTTAAGTAAGGAACTTATTGGTTGATTCATGGATCAAACACCTATTGTAAAGATAGCCAATAAGCCTGTTGTTAGAGATCAGCTAGCTGTGTAAATAGTACTGAAACATTCAAGAGTTGAACACGTGCATTCAAATGTTTAGGGAAGGTCACATTAAGTTCCTCTGTGAGATGTATTTTGGTATTTATCCTGAAATTTCACAAAAAAGCTGACTATCATGAACTTTTTTGTGATTAACAGCAATGCAAAACATTCCAATCCTAATTATCAAGATGGTGGGCACAAAAAAGCTGGATCGTCAAAATCATATGAATAAAGATGCAAATTTTACTGATAAAAAATAGCTTTGTTTAAAGGCGCTGAAAGATCTAAAGTTAAATAAACTTAATTCATAATTTAGGGGGAGGATGCTATCAAGAGAAAAGAGAGTCAAATAAACGGAGTCAACATCTTTCATCCAAATAGTTTCATTTCTGTTCATTTCCATTTTTTGTTTTTTCTCATATCTTCTTGTTCCTTCTGTCAATACTTAAGTGATCTTATCAGTGCTGGCAAAAAGTCTAAAGGAACTCCAGATAAAAGTTGTCACTTTTCAAGCAAGTAACATAATAAATATGATTAAAAATGGCCGTAATGGGCTGAACGGCCACGACACAGTAAAAGGTAAAGCAGCAGTAACTTTAAGTTGACAATAAGGATTATGTTTATTCACGAACTACAGCTTCAAGCAGCATCTTAAAGAGGCCATTTCATAATAATTTCAGGACTTTGTGGTTATTTCTTAAGTATTAACCTGTAATATGAAACATTTTATATCTAAAAAAATGTCAGGAAACACTGATTAACAGACCTTTCAATCTGTCTGCATTAAAATTCGGGTGGTTCCGGCTCGTTCCGTCAGGCTTCGGCAGCAGCTCGTTCATATTCATTATTCAAATTTGCTGGACTCAGATTGGCTAACAAATTAGTCTATCAGAGCAAGGTATACTGTTTCCTGCCCAGCTGCGCATGGCAACGTCAGACGTCGTGTCTTCCTGTTTGCTACGTCTTATGCTAACAGCTTTTAGCCAGCAGCATGCTAGGCGTGGTTTCAACTGCGGGAGCTGCCGAATACTAACGAACAAAGGAGTTGTGACGAAACAAATACAGGCCGTTCGGACTCGGGAGAAGTCGGGTGTTATCTCCACCTGCGTAGTTTGAGAGATAAAAACCGAAAGAGAAGTTGTTGACCTGTTTTCACACCCACTATGAAGGTAAGAACACCTGTGGAGCTAAAACATTCAACAGAAACCTCAGAAAAAATGTTTTTAATGGAAGGGCCTCTTTAACAAAATGCAGTATATTTGTGATTCAGTCATGAATAAAAAGGAAAAAACAGAAAATACATCCCTGGGCTTGCTGTGTTCTATCAAGGGAGGACAAACACAACTTACAGGACACAAAGGTGTGACTCAGAGTTTTATTGGATCTCCACTGCCATTATCACAGATATTCTGTTATAGCAAAGCTTGCATTGTGTTGGATTTCTATAATACTACTAAGTGCAATAGTCTGTGTGAAAGTAATGAAAAGGTATAAAAACTTTTACCTAATTCTGAACCCATATTTCACATTGTAGTATTTTACACACCCAGCTTGAGAAAAAAAAGAAAAGGAAAAAGGAAATTACAGTGTGTTAACAAATTGCCTTGGACAGTTGCGTGGTAACATTTGAACAGGGATGTGTGAAAGGTTGGCAGTTTGTCATTGCCGGATCAGTTAAATGTTGTGTAATTTGCTCCCAGCATCAATTTTGTTATCCAGTGAAGATGGTGAGGAATGCACTCTGAGATGTGAAGACAGGTTGTTGTTTTTTTTTTTAAATGTTGATTTTTCAATTTTCTACTACACTGTCACAGTTCTGGGATTTTATTTTTTATTTTCGTTTAGTTTCGTTTTGACTTATTCTTGTTCAACGGATTATTTTAGGAGGGCTACATTTGTTTAATTTTATGAACCACTACTTGCCACCGTCTTTAGTTACCTGAACATTTCCATTAGCTTGACTTTTATACTATGGTTTCCCATTCTGTTTGTATGTCTTATGGTTTGTTTGTTTGTTTTTGTGTGACAATATTCCTTTTTTTCATAGTCCTCTCATAACTTAGACTTAGTTAATGTTTCTGTGTGATCCTCGGTTCACTCAGCTTTTTCTCTGCCATCGTCTTATCCTTAGTTCCCTTGTTTAGTCACCCACAGTTGTAATTACATGTCATACACCAGGTTTTCATTTTAGTTATCTCTCTCCATGGTTTATGTAGCTCTCTGGTTCTCAGTTTATTGTCAGATCCTCCTGTAATCAGGCCCAAGTCATGAATATTCTCTTACTTTACACTAAATGACAAAATGCAGAATATTGACACAAAAAACACAAGTGGAAGTTGAAGAAAATGGGCTTTCATGAGGCAGCATTGAAAAACTGGTAAATATTTCTGTCAGTGCTGTTTACCTTCTAGGAATCAATATCACATCAGCACAGTGGACATAATGTATGGTTGAAAACAAATTGCCAAATACCCATAAATTCTTTATTTTTATAGGCAGGCCTGACCATTACTGAGAAAATGGAAATTATATTTGCATGTAATAAAAAAGTATTACCACAGAAGACACAGTTCCATTTAAGCCTGACCCAAAACAATTTTATCATCACTTTAAAAGTATGCATCCATTACTTACAGCATGACTATGCACTTACATGAGTGTTGAATGCCAAATTATAAATGCATCACTAAAAAATGTCCAGCAAACAAGCAAAACAATATACATATATTGTATAGTTCCACTTTGCTGTTATGTCTATTAGAAGAAGGATGCTTGAATATAAGTTATGTTTACAGCCCAAACAGATCAGAGAACCATCCTTTACTCTTATTTGATGGAGATGCACTCTCAGTGATAACTGATTCATCTACATCGAGAAAGAAAATACACAACCATGATTTTAAAAAAGAAGTCAACGGCATCCACCATAATACAAACAGCCAGTGGCATTCCAAGGTATCACCTAGGAAGATGAAAAGTATCCCAGTGAGTCTCAGATTGGAGGTGGGACTTCTTTCTGAGTGATTGTTTTAACACACCCTCTTCCTCTCATCTTCCCAGACCCCTCCCTACCTCATCCAGCCCTCTCTGTGCCCAGAAATCCAGCCAGAAGATACCATCTGTTTCAACTTTTCTGTGACAAACAGAGGAATGAATCTGACTGGAAACGTAAATTGAAAGTCCTAGATGACCTTAACGAAAATTTCCTCTCTTGGAAGAGGTACTTCACTTTTCTTTCTGTAAAATAAATCAACCTGGCAAGAACAGCATTGTGCAGTTAAAAGAATATCCATAAATGGGTGGACAACATAGTCTCCAAATTATACAATTATTTATTAGTTGTTTTATTTTTTGTTAATGCAAACAATTCAAAGGTTTTTTTTTTCCACAGTGCAAAATGATGACAGTGTGGATTTCTTGCTAAAAGGGTCCTGTGAGAGGAACATTATCCTGCAATAACAGAAATATCACTAATTTATATGTGAGAGTTGTTCGAGGCTGTGTTGTTTTCCATAAAACATACAGATATAAAGAGCTACTATACAAACAAAACTCCTATCAAAATATAATTAGCCTGTACAGGCATCAAAACATTGGCCCAACCATGTATAACAGCACCAGTAACTTTGAAAAACTGCTTGGTCTTCTTGTTATTCAAAGTGCACTGGGTGATAAATGCAGATGGCTTGTTGAGTTTTTGTTTACCTTTAGACTGCCACATATTGAGCTACTTATGTCTCCTCCTCACACACCTTCATTAGCTGTTTCACAAGTTGTTTTTTTTCCTGTTTCTACATATAGCAGTAACATTTTCTCATATGGTTTATAAGACATTGTGCTTTGTTAAAGCTTGGTCGTATTAGAGCCAAACTCATTTCTTTTTACTGAAGTAGCTCCAGAGGCCAATGTGCTGCAGCAATCCTCCTTCAGTCCACTCCTGATTGGTGTGCCTGCACATGACCCTGGACATGATGGCAGACAGCAATTTGGCAATGGCACTGACTGAAACAACCTTATTATGATTGTATCAGCCAAATGGTCGAAGTGTCGCTCTCGCTGCAAGGCTTTTTAATAAGTGCACTGCAAACATAAATGTGTTGGGATGTCAAATCATTTATATTACAATATAAAACTTTTGTAACAAGTTAAATTTTAATAAGCATCATTACAAACACCATGATATGGCACAGCCCTAATGTCCACATCCAGAACAATAATTGAAATCAGTCCGACTCAAATGAATGACTGAGTGAACACTACAACTATACAATATCAACAACAGTAGCAAACAGTAAACAAGATCACACAAAACAACAAAAAACACTCTGCAGCAAGTAAAAGAAAAGTCATGCTTTCAGCTCAGTAGAGCTAAAATATGCAGCTTGAAGGCTTTAACCTAAACCACATACTTTATTAATGCCATGATTGCTGATTCTGACTGTCTCTTTTGTGGAAGTTAATTAGTGGTGTGGGGGGGAAATCCTTCAGAAATGAGCTATAGGCTACACTTTTTCATAAATAAATCAGGATGAAGAGCCAAAAATGTGCATATGGAAAAGTACAAATTACCTGTTGTGTACAATTATCAGATGTTTGTTTTATGAACTATATTTTTTGTATTTTATGTAACTATTGTCAGGAAAAAATAAATAAAATAATACAAGTAAAATAATGAATACAATTTTGCTGCAGTAACTCTCTTAAAGTGGAAGGTTTTACAAACGTCTCTTTATTTACAGGAGTTTTGTATAATTATAATTCCCAGGTATTATAGAAGGACACAATGCACAGGTCTAAGTCAAGTTGAAGCAGCTAGATTGATGTTTTTAAAAAAATGATCTTTTTCTCTGCAGATCCATGTTTCCATGGTTTTATGAAGACAAGTTGATAACGTTCATACTTTACTACTCCAATCATTTAAATATGTGTTACTTATGAAGAAAATTGCTTTATTCAACCCTGTTTAAGCGTCCCTGAAGCATTCTTTGTTTCAAGATGAAAAGTAAAGGTTCATGTCTCCTCATACAGTATCTCACTGTTACAGTGTCCAACATCTTGAAGGCATGTGGCTGCTGTTTTAAGGAATCTCCAGGTTTCCACAAGTGTTTGTAAGTGGTACTGAAACAAGATATCTTCCCTAACTGCACAGAAAGATTGGGGTAAAAAACAGGCTTATAAGAACATCCACACCCATTCTCTGAGTCCTCTGCAGAGGATTTTTAGACTTCAAAGACATGCACATGGTAATCTGCTTTAAATGCGTGCTTCTGTAGCTCTATCACAGCTCGATCATCAACTGAGCCGACTTAAACCATAGCTAAAAAAACAATGCTAATAGTGGATAATTATCAGCTTTTACTCCGTCTGCACTGGTTGCTCTATTCCCTCTCACATCACACACAGAGGCTGGTGAATAAACACAATGGCATGAATAAATAATGACCCCGCAATCCTCTTAAGATCCCCAAATGGTGAGGGGAAAAAAAGAGACAAAAGTTTACTTTTGGTGTTTGAGAGTAAGCGGAGCCTGAAATTATGAGCAACTCATTAGGGCTGCATGTGGCTTGCCTGGGGCCTCGCTGAACAAAGATGGCACTATCCCCACCCTGTCTTTCCTCAGTGCATTCTGGGCTTGGCCTAGTAAAATTTCAGAGCATACCCTTAAGAAAAAGCTACAATCACAATAAAAGACAGTAAAGAGCTTATGCATTGACTGAAACCCCCAAACTTCTGCAGCTATAAAACTTTCTTATGGAATAAAAAATTTTAAGACCTAATGCCACACATCTTTATTGTATTTTGTTCTGGTTTTTAATTGCATTGTAAAACCATCATAGCTATATGTATGCTTCAAATTAAAAACAACCACCTTAGTGAAAACATAATTTCATCCTCTTATCATGCTCTATGGATAGCTTACATAAAACCCCATAGTTTTTTTTTTTAGTTTTATTTCAGACACTTTCAGTCAGTGTTGAAGAATTGATTTGTATGTGCCTCCAGCTCCCACAGAGTGCAAGACAGTTCAAAAGGCTATCTAAAATACATGCTGTCAAGAGGCTTGTGTTTCTAAGCACTTAAAAAACTTGTAGCAGAATAAATCTAAAGATACTGTGAGTCTGAGATTATAGTCAATAAGTTTTATTAGGAAGTTAAGTAAATTTAGAAGTGATATATATATACACACACATACATATGTTCTTAAAATGTTGTTATTGGGAGACCAAAAGCCAATCCTGATGCTGTACAAATGTGAGTATTTTACAATGTTTTGGCTGTATTGTATTATATTTCAAATGAATTTAAAACAGTGGCTGCACAAATGTGAAAAATAATAATAATAATAAATAAATAAAAGGCATAGATTGAAAATGTCTTTTCTGGTAAATAATCATGATGGTTTTCTGGAAAATAACAAGATGAAATTTATATTCCAAATGTTTCCTGAGATGAATAGTAATTAATTTGGCAGGGGTAAAAAGTTCTGGTGACATGAGATGGGTTATCCTTTAATATTCTGCCAAAGCAGCAATGACAAACAAAAAAATAAATAATAAATCAAATGTCTTATCTGCTGCAGAAAACTGAATAATTCTCTCTTATGCTGCTGCAACTGCAGCATGTGACACAGGATAAACAGTTTAGGGAATCCCGCACTGATTTCTCTTAAACAATTCTGCAATTTTTTTTAGTCGGTAAACTTAAATTCCATTTAGGGATATTAAAATGTTTCACAATCTAATGATTAAAACATTCACCAGTATGTTGCAACTGTGAAAAGACTGTTAAAAGAACAGAAAAATATATTTCTTTGCAAATATATCAGCTCAGTCATTTTAATACCTTAACTTGTGTTTCTATTTTTCATCTTTATAAATATCATATTTTATACTGTGGATGTAATTTGCTGAACAAAAAGATCAAGAATGAGGTCAGTGATTAGAATGGATCTGCACTGGCTATATAAAGCTTAATTTTAAGCAGACCTTTCTATATGGCTGAGATGTTTTCTAATTAGTTTTCTGTTTTAAAATAAAACACATCTTGGTGAGGTTTATATTATTTTCTTAAATGTATTTGCATGTATAATAAGGCATTGGTATAAAAAAGACTAAAAAGAGTTGATAAGGATGTGTTGCGCTTGTGTACAGAGTAAGAAAGTGCAGAATCTTGGAAAAATGAACACTAGTTTTTTATTTTTTTATTTTACTCAAGGTTTACAATGCATCACAGAGCAGAAGAACATGTCATTTTCATCCTTTTATTTTGTCATAGAAGTGCACGTGTCCTCCTTTAAGTTTAAACTTGAAAGTTATTGGTACAGAGGTCTTTCCCTTTTGTTTACTTCAACACTCCATCTTTCCATTCCTTTGAGTAATAGCAACAATGCAATCTGTTACAAGCAGTGTGGGAAGTCAATGTAATTACTGTAAAGAACAGCAACAATATATCAAATAAAAATCAACATTGTTTGGCATCCAGCGTGTGATGCCTGTAGCACTGTTTGGGTGAATGACGTAACCAAACTGCTAGACTTTAGGAGTGAAAGGTCAGATAAAAAAAAACAATTGATAATTGATTAATATCAATTTTAAGTTATTTTAACTCAATTTAAAATACAAACTAAACTGAAAACAAATCTATTTTGTCTCCACTCATATTTTAGCTATTTTTAAATTGTTGTCAGGCAGCTCAGAAGTAATTCTATGTCGCAGAGCTCAATGTGACTGTCTGTTTTAACATTTTGAAACAGCTCCACTTTGAGGCTCAAAGTGCTTTCAGTTCATACACTTAATTAGAAAATATCTCTCTTGCTCTCTGTCCTGTGCAACATTTTCAAGCAGCACCATAAAAAAAAGAACTGCCACAGATTTAAGCAGTTATAAAAACCAGCCAGCTCAAGCTGTCTGAAAGTGCATTTATTGTATGCCAACATTTGGCATTTCTAACACAGCAAGCACTGTGGTTTGAAGACAGCCGGAATACGACTCGTGTATGACCTGCTGACAAAGTTGGCAATTCAAACAGTTAAGACTAGTATTTGCAGTGTGACAGCAGTAGTCTTGAATAACCTCAGAAAGGAGAAGAAAAAAATGCAAATATGTCCAAAGCTATTTTATTCTTGATTCACAGGGAATGAAGTTTTACCATGTTCTGAGACAAGAAAATAATAATCCGAGTAGAATCTGAGCAGAATCTTAAGAAAATGTAGGTTTCTTATAAGAGTGCAAATCCCATGTAGAGTGCTCTTTCCTCTGAGAATGTTAAACCTGTTGTAATGACAGTTTTTTTGTGACTATCGCAGATTACCAGCCACACATGAATAATCATACAGTTTTACTCTAAGACCATCAACGTTATAGAAGATGAGCGGGTAACCCAGCTGTAACCCCTTTCAACATTTTGACCAGAAATAATCTAGTGCTGTGTCAAATTCTCCTTAGTAAATATTACTTTTACATTGTCCAGTATTCTTATACTCAGATTTGATAGAAATGAAGTGATTACCAACTATTATCAAGTTGTGTATGATGAAGTGACATAAAAATGTTGACATTTTAAGATACCAATGTAAGATCTGATGTAGGTTAATCGAGTGTAAAACTTCTCAGCCTGGATATCTATCACACACATTTACATATCAGAGGTGACTACTAATGAGAGAAATCTCAGCATGAAAGTGTAATTACTTTTACATTATACTAGAGCAGCAGCGTGTTAAGATCTTTGCTTCCTGAGCCTCGACAACAACTGTTAATTGCTTTCAGTAAACCAAACTGTTCACTGCTATGCGAGAGTTTCTCACCAGACTGTTATACAGTTTAACTCACCCAAACACAGGATAAGATACATGGAAATTATCACTCATGTAAAGAGAAAAAAAATATCTATTTTTTAATGCCACATATTATAAGTATATAGTATTTTTTTTAATCTCTGAATAAATAGTAGTTTGTTACTTAACAAACATTTAAAAAGGTCAGTGCATGCATCAATCATAGATTTAGAATACTAAATCAGTGCACTACCACTTGCATTACATTTTAAGAAGGAAAAGCATTTTGCAAAACTAACAAAAATATAGCATGAGCATAGATAATTGACAGTGTGTAAATGGATATTTCTGAGAGAGGGACCAAAGTAGTAACATCGGGCTGGGATGATCCTCTGAGGAGAAGAGCTCATCCTGCCTCATGCTGAGCTCTGAGTGGTAGTGAAGCCCCTGAGCTTCAGTAGGACGATGGGCCCTGATGTGCTGTTGGTTTAGACTGTCAACTACATTGGTGGGATAAGGGTATGCAACTCCACAGATAACGGCCCCAAACTGTCCACAAGGGCCTTTAAAACCCAGCAAATTAGTCTGCAAATGAGCCAGAAAATATTTCTACTAATCCATGATCTGAGCAGAGACTCAGCCAAAAAAAAGCAAACAAATAAATAACTTCCCAAGAAATACTTAGGGTGAAAATAACCATGGCTGTGAGCTGGAAGACCACAAGTGATTTCTTCAGAGCATCATTTTGCTTGATACTCTGCTGCTACAGTACGATTCCTGTGACCGTTTCAAAACGAGCTCCCACGTTGAGCTAGATAAGGAAGCAGTGAAATTACTGATCCCAAGACTACAGGAACACACTGTCTCCAGCAGCATATGATCACATTCCCTATCCAAGATGACAGAAGGCAATGATGCAACAAAATACTGCTGTTTGACTAAAGTAAATATGGTTCCATCTGCATGAAAACTGATATCATTAATGAAAAATCCCTGTAGTCATTCATTTTAAAACTGAATTTCTAATATATACCGAAACTGTTAAAATATTTCTCATATCATGGAATGAACTTGAGTTGAACAATGTCTTTTAACATGAAGGTACAGGATGATTTGTATTTTTCATAGAAAGAACATTTTAAATGTAATCAAAGTGGCTGTGGCCAAAGCGAGGATTTCAAAATGAAAGTAGTTGAAACAGCTTGGAAACAGCTAAAAATTCTATTTATTCAACACTGGTATGTAATTTAATTTGTCCTTTTGTTATCATTGTTTTACAAACATTTTTGTGTACAAATTCATTTTGTTTTAAGCTCTTTAGCTAATGAAATTAAACAAAATATCAAAAACAGGGTTGTAATTCAGAGTAAAATCCTGCACGACAGTGAAACCAGTGGAACGTGGAAGATCATTCAAAGGCAAGATCATCCATTTAGGAATTTGACACTGAATTCTAGATTTTCTGTTTTTGGTTACATGGTTTATTCCAAAATGAAACAACATCCACACAAGTTGAATTACAGCAATTGTGCTAAAGAGTTTAGTAATAAAAATAAAAATAATCCCTTATGAGGAGATAAAGATTAGAAGAAAGATGAAAAAATATGTAACCGGTTAAAAAAATTGCTATGATTTTTTTATTTTTTATTAATTTTAAATCTCTACTATTTGGTTACACAAATTCCAAAATAAATAAGTTTGAAACTGCACATAGAGATCAGATGAGTTTCTGATTATCCATGCAACAATTGTCCAAAGCTTTCTTTCAGTATAATATATTTTTGGGTTTGTGCAGCCAAGCTGCCGTTCCATAGGAAACCTTGTATCTGTGTTTCTAGAACATTTCTGTAATACTGTATAACAACCGTAATGAATCTTGCCCTGTAATGCTGAGAAATCCTAACTAATTGGAAGTCTGATGTTGCTTCCCCCCACAGGCTCCCGATCTGATCTTGAGGAAAAGCTCTAGAGGATTGGTTCAAAGTTAACACACATTCTAAATGTGGTGTGAGCATCAAAGTAATTTGCTCAGACACCTCAGAGGGGTGTGGTCTTCAGCAGTGGTATTTTAACATGCACAGTCTGCGAGGTATAAGATTAAGCTTCTCAGGTTTTGTGTCAAAGTATAAAAGTGCTGTTTGGTCTGTGGCTATTTATAGAAAACCTAAGGGGACATTTTTAGGTTGTTTATACTTTGCAACAATGTTTACGTGAATATTGTACAATGTGTTTTTGCATCATGTGGGTCAATTTAGACATAAAATTGAAAAAAGTGTTTATATTGCAAATACTAAACTAAATACTCAAGAACAGTAGGTTCTTTTGTATGCATGGGAAATGTGGTTTAAGCCTGAAATAATAGCAGTGAACAAAGGTTCTTTCAATAGTTGGACAAGTGACAGCTGATGTACTTCCCATTCAAGTTCACATCTGCAAAAGATTTGCTTTACAAAGCTGCTCGGTTATTTGGGGTGTGTGTGACATGTTTCATGAGGAACACCTGTCTCTCGTAGACAGTCATGCTACGTTCAAAGATTCAATAACTGAAAACCACCCTGGAGCTCTTAACCTCAATCTTTCAACATTTCAAAGTCACTCAAGAATCTTACACACTCTAAAAAAAGGCACCTGATGCCGGTAACAAGGGAATAAATCACTGTGGGTCTTTTTGTTTGTTTCCTTTGTGTCTGTGGAACTTTTGTTTAATGGTTTGTTTTATAATTCATTAAAAAGAAGTAGTTTGTAGGAGTCTGAGATTTATACCAGTAAAACCGCAGAGTGCTACAAACACCTAATCCCTCCCACATCACCCCCACCTTTCCAGCATGTGTGACTGGTTCTGTCACTACCTGATATCAGTCTCTGCCCACTCTGAGTCATGTACATGAGATTTATGTTACAACGTCACATTCACTTTAACAGGCGGAGGGCAGCAGAGGCTTGAATGTTCACCCTTATGTTCATCCAGCTTCCATTAGATTAACAGCTGATAGTTTCTCAGATCCACTTTGCTTACATAACTATGTAAAATTGCAGGTCTGACATAATAACTCATTAGAACTTCAATAAAAATATATTTTGTCTTTTGGTCTCATCATGACTGCAGTAAAATGCATGTAGTAGTTGCATAATGTGCATAATTATACTTGCATGTGGCTCAGGAAGAAGAGAAGTTGTTTGCCATTCAGTGTGTCTTTAGGAGAATTTAATAACATAAGATTAGTCTTGTGCTCTAAGAAGAAAAAAACAGATTATTTTGCAAAAATGTTCCTTACATGATTCAAATTTCTCCTTGTTTTCTGTTGTCCACAGTGTAGCAATTACATCTCTAGCTAGGAACAAAACAAGAAATCTGCATAAATGGCTTCACGATCCCTTAAAATAACTGTGCAAAATCAAGCACAACTCAAAACAGTCAAACTCAAGCCCTAAAGCAATCTGTTGTGACAGTTGTAAAACTCGCGTCTGCCATCAGGGCTGTTATTTTGTGTTTCTTGCAGCTCGTGTATCACACAGCACATAGCCAAGTCAGTCAAACTTTTGATCATTTTCTTCATAAATAACTTATGTACTATTAGATCTAAAAAAAAAAATCCTGAATGACCTGTGAAAATATAGGCTACACTGCCACAAAAAAAAAAAAACAGACGTTGAGACAACCAAATCAAAACTGATAAAAAATAAATATATCTATTGATTTGAGAGGTATGAGAAGACATATCACCGTTAAAAAAATTCATAACCCATTCTTGTATGTACAGTATCTCGTTATGGATTTAGTTGCACTTTAGAACAGGGTCAAGACTTGGATGTATGTAAATTTATATAAATATATTTACTCAATCAATGAAGAGTAGATCTCTCAGGAGGACAGAGTAAGAGAAAGGTAAATAAGTACACAACTAACCACCCACTGGAACTAATTACATTCTGGCCTTAGAAAAGCACCAGCATCCGTCACAAAAACATTTTTTTTTTTTCCCATCAGAAAGACTTGTGTAGGCTTGAGCTGCATTATTATTTTTTTCTCCACAGGTTATGGAACACATGAATAATAGTTCCTCAAAAAGGGTTTGCGGTTATCTTCTCTACTGGTTGTCATAGTTACAGAAATTTGATAGCCAAGCTGTAACCATGGGGGAAAGTTAGGATTAGAGAACACATCTGGATAAGATGTTACTGGGTAAAAACCAAGAAAAGCAACCCACTTCCAAACATAGCAGACTGGTTGGACAACTTGCTGTTTAGCCTCAGACATACAATGACTCAGCAGTCAACAGATTCTGGACGAGCCTCTAAGGGACCACAGTTTGCATGAGTAGAATGCAAACACGTAACTGTACAAGCTTCAGCAATGTGGTTTTTGATGTATTCGAACTCATATACAAGTATATGCGCTGTATAAATGCATGAAAGGCTCTGAGGGGCCTTGAGTCATAGTGAACTCTGTTTTTGGCAAGTATGAAAGTTATAGCCACGTAAATGTCAGGATGCAAGTTTCCTGAGCAGATCATTGAACACAGAGAAGTGTTATGCTCTCTTCATGGTCATACTGTAACTGCTGATCAGTTAATATACATAAAAAACAAACCATCAAGCCCCAGCATAATGACATAATTACTGTTTACACTAGACATCCTGTGTGTTGCAGTGGTAATCAGGATAAAGGCTGAGACAGTCATCATAGGAACAAGAATCTCTGTAAAGCAGCTTGTGATTAGCAGTGCATTTTGCAATGGCCTGGAATCACAGCATCAAGCAAATTGTTCTGAAATTACTGTTGCTTATTTGCATGTTCTGAAACTGGGGTTAAGTCAGTCATATGTAAAGGTGGTGGTGGTTGGGGGGGGTTGTACTGCCCAGCAGCTTGAATACATTAAAAGCAGAGTAAATGGTTTGTTGATTTAAATAGATTAAAACACACACACAAGAAGGCCTGCTCGATGGATTTTAATTAACTTGCCATATATAAATTGTATGTTATCTGGCTTTACGGAATTAAATGCTGAATACAAGTGCTCTTTCTGCTTGGGTGAGTGGAATAAAAGGCTACTTAGGATCTTGATTGGGTCTCACAAAGGCAAGATGCTGCTTTTACTGGTGTTCTGAATACATTCCAGCGTACCAACCCCTGGACAGCCATTCCAGGAGATGGTCTTTAATTATGAAAAATACAGCCAAATTTAAAACCAATGGCATCTGAGATGATCAAGCAGAGGTATGCAACACTGACTCCGGGAGTCATTCGGCCAAATAGATTCCACTTGCAAGAGTTATTTCTGTCAGTTATAATCAGAGGCTAATACATAGCGTGACACTCTCTGAAATACAAAACTATTGATAAGGTTCTCTGCAGGGCTGCATAGGGTAATTAGTTTCACACTTTGTTTTGGTAGGCTTCTCTGTCTGGAAACAATATCATAAATCTGTCATATTATATACATGAGTTTGGTTAATGCTTAATTTTGTATCTTGAAAAACTGATATTTGATTTCTAATATACAGTATATAAAACAAACACTTCAGTGACCCTGCGCTAAAGAACCCGAGGTGAACATATTGCAGAAAATGTTATGTTATGAACAACAACAGGGCTATATGCCCACATGGTGCCACCTACACACTGCACTGACTTTACTCCAAAAACCTTTTATGTAACTGTATAGATGACACAGGAAACATCAAAATGTTTCCAAGAATCATTCTCAGACTTTATAGAAAACAAAACTCAGATTTAAAGAATATCTTTAGCAAATCTAATGTTCTCTTCTAGAACTGATTTTCTTTTAGGTTAAGTGACTCTTTGATCAAAGGCCATTTAAGCCTTTAAGGGAAAAACTGAAACACCAAGCCACAAAAATACTTATGGCTTCCCACATCCTGGCACTAAAGTCGCAACAGGGACCTGCCAGACTGTGTTCTGTCAAAGTCTAAAAATATGTAGTGATTGAAACACAGAAACCCAAAGAAAACTGGTCACCCAGAACTGTTACTCACCGAATGTAAGGCAATGTTAAGTTCTGATGAATGTCCAAAACTAATAATGAGGTATTTTTAGCAAATTAACGCTCTGATAACATAAAAAAATAAACTCAAATTAAAAAAACTGAAGCTCATTCTACATATGTATATAAAATTCCAGTGAAAGTGAGAAACAACAAATTCAAACAATTATGACTACGACTTAATTCTGCCAGAAAAGCAAAGAGCATCCTACCGTTTTCTGTGTTCTCATGTTCAGTGTCAGTGAGAGTTAGGTTGGAGTTGGCCCTGCTGGAGAGGCACGAGCTGCGGCCTGACTTGGTGTTGCTGCGGCCCCATAGCCTGACTGCGTGCTCCGGCGACATGATGCCGTCTGTCTCTGTGTCTGCATCAGACCCCACACTGACGGAATAGTCGCGGTGAGGCAGCCCAATTTCAGTCCTGTAAGTGGCTATGTGTGAAGGAAGAGCTTCTCCAAAGCCGAGATCTCGAAGGGAAAAATCTGCCCCTGCAGAAAAGCAAAAGATTAAATAATGTTTGTCAGTACATTTGAAACTCTGTTTCTTAGAATAAGTTATTTCTTTCATTGAAGAGGAACGCGAGCTTATCTACTGCAAAGAAAAATGACAGAAATATCTTTGAATAGTACAAAAGTTATTGCTGAAGAACCATTTTATTCAGCAGTCGGGAAGTGAAAAAAGATGCAGGGGCTTTAAGTAAAGGTATTATTTAATGCTACATTTTACATTTAAAGCCATTTTTATGTAATTATAGCATTGCTGTTTCCAAATCGATCACATTATATTTCTGTTACTACATTTGAGTTGTCATGGTTTTTATATTGAAAAGTGACTGTAAACAACTGACACTGAGTCGTGAAAGTATAGAAATATTTTCACATTGTTTCCAGTTTCTGTGTTTTTTTTCCAAACATCAACAGCAGCTTTTCATTCCTGTCTGTGACAATCTTATAAACCAAACACAGACTTTTCTCTCCAACGTGGCAATTAAAATTACAGCTAAAGTAAACAGAAATACAAACACACACACAAAAAAAACACATTTTGTAAAATAGAACAAAAAATAATATTTTAAATAATTAAAGACACGAGGCTGTTTTTGTCATAATTTTTATAGAGAGAACATATTTTAGTACTATTTGAGATTGATGCCTGGGTTGTATTATTTAACACCGCTTTAAATTTACTATATAACTTTTGATTTGACCTTTGATGATCGATAAAGCTTTCGAACAATAAGGTCTAAGTATTTTAAATGGAGTTTCACTGCCTGAGTGGTAAGTTTAAACCTATTAATTAGCCTTCTAGGAATGACCTCAACTCTGATTCCTCATTAACGAAAAATGATGACTGAACAAAAAACGGGCAGTTATATGTCTGCTAATCAGGTGCTTCTAATGTTGCTATAGATCAGTCTATTGACATGAATTATCCTCCCATCAATTGACAGAGTATTGCTGTGTCTCTAATATTGGTCTGACCTTGCCGGCTGAACTCGTCCACTTCATGATGAACCATTTCTTTTACCCGGCTGCCGTATGCCATCCTCGACTCGTGGTCGAAGGCTTTGAGCGTTTCACTGGAGCTGTAGGATTTCTGGTTGGGTCTGCCATCTTCACTGTCTGCTGAAGAGCTGGTATAACGACGCTCGGTGTCCTGCCGGGTGGTGAGTGAGCGATAAGGTCTACGTTCCTTGACTTCCATGGCTGCCTCTACGCTGCTTTCAGAATAAATTGCGAATTAAATTCCTTGTTCAATGTAAGCAATTCTGCAGAGAGAAAAAAAACACACAGAAAACCAGCGATATTTAATGCAGGTAGGATTCAAATTATAGGAAAAACAACCAAAGTTCATTAATCTTGGAAGAAAAAAGAAATCACTGATCAATAAATAAAGTTAACAGCTCATGCAGCCATTTAACTATGTCACTGCAGAAATAGATGCAGTAAATTGCAAATACTATTTGCCAGCCTTTTCATGCACGATTCAGTGCACAGTATAAAAAAACAACAACATAATAATAAAATCCATAAAAAACAGGGAGTTGCTAGAATTAAATCTGATAAAAAAAATGCCACAACAAGTCAACCAAATTATAAAATTTATGACTCAAGTCACCCACAAATATTCTCATTTATGCCGCGCACAAAACCACTGGGTGTCTGACGTGTAAAATAAAGTGGCAGGTGTCTTTCTATGACTTGTGGTGTTTATAAGTTACAAATCATCAGACGCCTGAAAACAGTGGTGCCACTCATACACATCCAGGCCTACTCTGAACCAGCAGAGGTGATTAAAATCTGCATCGTAAAACCTCAACTGCCAAACAGCACACTGAGAAAAGATCAATAGGGAGAGTGAATTTCAGTATTCAGCTATGCACCATGTTTTTTTTTTCCCTTGCTTTCAAGGACAAAATATTGAAGTGAATGTAGAAAAAAATTGCTGCGTCAGTGAAACATAGGATAAATCAATGGATAATTGTACAGTAGTTAAATGATGATGCCTTGCAAGAAGCTCATTTAAAGGGACCACGTGTTTTAAGATGATGAGTAGGATTAAAAATGTCAATGTGCAATTAAACTGTATTGAAGGTGTGGTCACTGTTTGGTTTGAAACTTAGATACTCAGCATAACAAATGAGATTTTAGAAGATAAGTATATGTTTCTGTTTCCTTTAAAGGTAAGATATCCTTAGTTATACATCATGATCTTAAAATCTCACCGCACGTGCGGCAGGATTCTGCTTCCATACTCTAGCTGCCTCCTATAAGCAAGAGTGAGATGCAACTCACTGGAGAATAAAAACACAGCACTTTGAATGAGAGATAAAAACTAATCCAGATAAATCTTAGACTTTTTTCCTGACAATATGCTGTGTTGTTCAGACAAGGATTTTTCCACAAGATAAGCTCTTTATGAATACTGTATGAGATTTGAACCAGACAGAACAGTAAACAATAATCCTTAGTGAACTACATTTGCCCCTTCTATGAAAAAGAAAAGAGTTAGGATTTTATTTGAGACATCATTGTTGGCATTGGGGGTTGCCTTTTTGTATGTATTGACAGCTGAAAAGATCCTGGTGATTAATGATTTGAGGCCACATGGGGCAGAGTCGAGGACGGGGGGGAGAAGCGGGGAATGGTCCCACTCTGCAATCACAAGAGCACTTCAGCTGCTCCTAAGATTTCAAATGCACCTTGTATGAGTTGCTAATTTTTTACATTTAACTGAAGATCCTTGACGAGATGCAAATGTGAGAGGACGGAAAACAAGACGCTTCCCAAAGTTTCAAGAATGTTCTGTAAAGTGTATTGTTTTTGTTTCCAAAGAGCTGGGCTTGATACTTCGGCCATCTCTCTTCTGCACAGACCTGTCTCATTATTAATCAGCTTGTATGCAATGAGCAGTACTTTTGAAACCATGGGAAAGCCAGCAAGGTTTTTCAAAGAAGCAGCATGCCATGCACAATGACAGATGATGTGAGATGCAAATGTTCTCCTGTCTTGGACTCATATTTATCTAGATAAACAGCCTCAGACTGAACAGTATTCTGTAACTTCTGGCATTAATGTTGTGCTAAAAACAGCGTAATATTATTTTAACTTAAACATGTGTTGATAATGGAACATGATTCATTTAATGAAAGTTTTTAATCCCTCTCTGAGACAGGTGATAAGTTACATAAGCTGTGACGACTGTAAAGGTATTATCATCTCCAGATAAGAGTTGGCGGAGTCTGAGAAGTGTCTTGAAGTACTGAAAAAGAAGGGTTTGAACACTCACAAGGACTCAGAAAAAAATATTAGTGAAGCTCATAGAAAAATAACTGCTATTGACTGAGATCTTGGAAACAAAAGATAAGCATCATGCTTTCGTTCTAAGAAAAGTTCTCCGAAAACCTGAGCTGCCAAGCTTAAAGAGTGCCTAAAAAGAAACTATATGCATATCTTTGCAGAGATCCCAAATCAAATGAGGTCTCTCTGGATAGACAAAAGAAATGATGGATGGTGTGCTTTCTTCTTCAAAGCATTTGCAAAATCTACCTTTTTCAATTTCATTATCTACTCCAGAGTAGACGGGGGTTTGTCTGTAGATGTAAAGGAAATGTATAGTAGTAATGTGGTTCTACAAAGAAAATGTTGCAGGAACAGAGAACAAAGAAAGTCATCAGATACAGTGATGCTGCTGAGATTCATTAACAGAAGAGGTGACTGCAGACTCAAGCACTCTGAATAACAAGCTCAAGATAACCTTTTATGACCTATTCTAAGCTTCAAGCTCTCTATAGCGGATGTAAAAATAACATTCAGGTAATTCATTATGTGAAATGATGGAACTGATTTAAACAGAATGTGCCCCCCTTGTGGTTGGCTGCAGCACAAGTTTTAAGTCTCACTTGCTCCTCGTAACAAAACATATTTTCCTGAATAAAAAAACAAAAACAGCTCAACTAATTTTCCTTGGGTGTTGGCTTCTATTAATTCCGAAAATGCTCACTTTGATGTTCAGATAACATTCTGTCTAATAAGTGTAGATGTAAATAGTTATTTGACACTTAGAAACAAAAAAAACATGGACATGTAAGAGAGTAGGCGGAGCTTACAGCCCCATGTCCCTAGTATTCAAAATCTGCAGTGGCAGTGAGATAATTTGGCTTGAATTTTAAACAAAGGAAGTAGATGAAATCATGTTGTTTATCTTTAAGTGTCCATTTTTATCTTAATAATTTAGGGAGGTGAAAGTTTCACCAACAGTCAAGTGAGATACAGAATTTACAGCTGCATTCTTTCAAGGTAAATGTCAAAGTCAACCCCAACTTCCCTTTAAAGAAGCTAAATCATTCCTATTATATTTGGCTGAAAAAAACACCATCCAAGAAAACATCCCACCAGTAGGTTGAACAGTGGATGCTTTTGTT
The DNA here is from genome assembly GCA_006937955.1 of Pachypanchax playfairii. NCBI lineage: Eukaryota > Metazoa > Chordata > Actinopteri > Cyprinodontiformes > Aplocheilidae > Pachypanchax > Pachypanchax playfairii. The sequence goes on along the minus strand of SSNP01000017.1, from coordinate 4,534,885 downwards.
AAAAAAACTATTAAGGCCCTTTTGCAGGACAGTGGTGACCATTGCTCCAGTGTCAGGAGTTAAATATGGGATCTAAATAGGCGGGAGGCATTTATGGTACGATATAAATGCAAATGGCTCTGCACTATCCATCAAACAATTAGCAGTGTGCTGAGAATTGCTATTCAGTGCTGGTGCTGCATATTAATTTAGCCTTTATTCTCTGCACAGCCCTTGTTTTCCATTGTACCTGCTCCCCTACATGTTAAAAGATTTTTTGATGCAGAGGCAAGGACTAAACACTAACATGCTCAGGCAACGCAGAAAACACACATGCACACACAATGTTTGCCAAATTCCCAGAAGAATAATCTGAAGTGATTACTAGTTACTTGCCTGTGAAATCACTTAATTACTGAAGAGAGATGACATTTTACACAAATGACAGCTGCTATAGTCCTACACGCAAAAGAGATCAACTGATGAGGATATGGATGTTCACATCATTTAACAAATAATACAAAAATCATGAATATGTTTGTTATGAATCTTTGGATTACTCCTTGTTGGTGATTTTTTTTCTTAATATTGCAGAATACACACCATCTGGACCAACTTTGGAGACATTTGGGCAGATATCAAGAACACTGTCTACAACATCTATTGAAAGTAAGAAGCGCTTCACACAGGCACCACTTACTTCTTTTCTGGAAGATTTTCACATGCCTCAGCTCAATAGAAAAGCTTTCTTCAGTCAAGAGAAAGGTGTGTTTTCAATAGAGACTCGGGTAGATGTGGTGGGGGTAGTTTAAACGGCGTGCCAGAAAAATCTGAATTTGGTAGAGCTAATGCAAGCTGGGGAGACGAGAAGGCACAGCGGTGGTGGGGTATCTCAGCAGCCCTCTTCCGGGATCAAAAGCAAGCCCCAGAAGCGCATTAAATTGAATGCATAAAAGCCTCAACATAAACAAAAGTAGCCTGGGACCATTGCTGCAGCATGCTCCCTGCTACTAATCACTCTAAGCAATTCAAGGTTCAGTCCTGACAGCAGGAGCAACCGATGGAGTAAGGCTTTTAAACCAGCCTGGTAAGCAACAGGGAGAAGCAGTTTGTTTATTCGTTTTTTGTAGTAGTAATGAACACCACTGACTGTGGCAAATTACAGCTAATATGGACTGATCCAGGGGTACGTTTCCAAAACAACTTGATAAAAAATAAGTAATATGTACTTCTAACATTCAGATATTTCAGAAGAACATTCAGAAAAAGAAATAAAGTTCAGACAGGTTTAAAAAAGAGCTTATATGACAAAAGTACTGTGGTGGTGACCTGCCTCTCATTAGTCTGTAACTAATGCTCATTATCCTGCAAAGGCTAGATGTGAATTTGATTTATAGTTTGGCCTGCAGGGAAACCAAACCTAATACCAGCTAAGCAATAATCAACTTACTGTAAACTTGCAACCGTCAAAGTCACTGTTATAAATATTTGAGGTTTGCTGCTGTAGCCTGAGGAAAGTCTATGCAACTGAAATGCTGCAAATAAATGATGTGGTGAACAAAAATATTCTAAGTGCTGTTTCCATGGTTTCAGGACTGGTTCGCCACAATTACTACAAATATATATATATATTCGTATTTTGAGAGCTCTGAAATCAGCCCTACATATAGGAGCAGAATGGATACAAAAGAGTACACACAGCCTTGAAATATTCTGCTTTATAAAAATAACAACTAAATCTTGTATTACACAACAATGCATTTGTGCATTTGTTCTGCTTTTGGTTCTATTATGGTGCTGATAAAGGGCTTCACTTATGTTGAGTTAAGCTCAAAATTTAGCTTGCAAGACTTTTGTAGTGTTACTAATGTATTTTTCTTTCATTTTGTTTTTGGAAGGCTTTTGTATCTAACAAGTATTTGTAAAAATAATATTACCACAAAGGCTGCAAATTAGGATAAAAGATAATGCTTTTGTTTACAGTACAGAAACAACAGCAAAAGTTGTACATGATATTCCTACTAAATTCCAACAGGAGATACATCTGATGGTCTGTGAAACAATATTTTCAAGATGAGCCACAGATGTAATCACACCCTATTAATTATCTTTAGTCAGTGAATCCAAATATTGTGCATAAATAATATGTAACAACACAACACGATAATTCAAGTGTAAACTCCTCTCCATAACGTAGAGAAAAAACATTGCCAAACATACAGAGAATCCACAGAGTATCTCGTGTAAGTCAAGCCAGATTTCAGTTGAGTCATGGCCATCACATGCATCCCATATCTATCTCTAGTGACTGTCTGTGTTCAGATTTCAGATTCCTGTCCAAAATGCAAACAATCCTGTAAATCACTTCATTTCTATTGCATAAAGAGAACTAACTCCAGCTCACATCTATATGCTCAGCACACAACAGTGCATTGTCAAATGCAACCCAATAAATGTTCTAATAAGTGCCATGCATTTGCAAACCAGTCACTTGCTTAATGATTTTTCCAACACAGTGACAACTTATAAAGAAATGTCCACCATGTTGCTTTAAGTGAAAGGAGCTGCTTTGAGTGGAAGAACTCCCTGCAAAGATAGTGCTCTTATACTGCTGGATAGCAATTACAAACCTCTCACAATGAGGCGCAAGAGATTTCCTCAGGATAATTCAAGTGGGCCCCGACTAAAGAAGTGCAGTGCAAAGATCTGAGACTTAAACACATTTCACACAAGACAAGACCAAAAAAAAAAAAAAAAAAAAAAAAT
>SSNP01000017.1:4483137-4532130 GCA_006937955.1 Pachypanchax playfairii | reverse complement strand
ACCAAAAAAAAAAAAAAAAAAAAAACATTAAAACTCACTAAAATCAGGCTTTTATCATTAGCATGAGAGAATACAACCAGAATCCTGCCTAGTGCTAAAAGACTCTGGAGTATTGCCAGGAATACAACTTAAACCAGATTGGCAATAATGTAAACATGTCATTATAGCCCTGCAAATAATTCAGGAAAATTTTATCAACCACAATCTCTCACATGAGGGCACCTGAAACTTGCAGGAATACCAACTTACATATTAACAAAGATACAATGGATCTGGTATGTTACTTGTCAACGAGGCAGACTGCAGTTCACTCTTCGTCCTGTTATGGCAGCAAACTTCCGGAGTCCAACAAAACATTAATCTAATTAGAAAACCCAAATTTAACAGTTCACCATAAACAGTAGAACTGTTAAATTAGCAGAGGGTTATTCAATCCTCAAGTAACAGTAGAGATACCAACATTGCTGGTGGAATTAACAGTTTGTGAGGTTTAATTAATTAAGTAAAACTGTTAACTAAACTAAGATGCAGAAGAGAGAGTACAAGTATACACAAATTCCTTTATTCATAACATAATTTAATCTACCTTCTTGATCAAAGTGCTTCTGACTGTTAAGTAGAAAGTACAGTACGAAGTGAAACTGTCAATTAAGTCCCTCACAATAGCAATATGGATCCCGATTGCACTTTACAAAATGAATCAGCTGCCATTCCAGGCTTCAGCAGATATGAACAAGAAAACCATGTGATAACCTGATGTACAACAAACAGCAGACACAACTGAGTTGAGACAATAAAACTGGCGGATGCTCAATATCAACAGTAAAAAATCAGCTCACACAGCAAAGCTGGAAGAAGCATTCCTGTGTGGAAATGGTTTTACTCTAAGTGCTCAACTGAGTCATCCCTGCAAGCCCTGCTTTGACAGCCACACACCTCCCACATCTCCCATCTCAACAGCCTCTGGGTGTGGCTAATCACTCTGTAGCTTCATCATCGCCCAGATGACAGCTCGGGCTATAAAGATCCACTGTTTACAGCAGGCGTGGCTGCTGCAGTGGACTGCTGTAAACACAGTGTGCTTGTTTTCACGACTTGAAGACAGAGCATCACAACACATTTTTTTTTAAAAAAAGAAAACATCCTCTTTCTAAATGTAGTGAAATAATTCTCTTACTTTCTTTACGGTTCAAGCAAAGGGCTACAGAGGATTTAACTGGGGTGCTATGAGTTGGTTTATGCAGATTTGCTTCTGACTGATAAAGATAAGAAGTTGGTGACAGGTAGCTAGCAGCATTCCTGTGCTGACCTCCACAATTCATCTGGATCTAAGGCACCAGAGGGTCTGTATTATCTGATCTCCTTGGCAAAACATTAGACAGTGCTGAAGCATGCAGAAACCCTTGCTAACATGTCCAAACACATATACATTTTCTTATATTGACTCACAAGCTATAAGTTTTATTGAGGCATTTATTTGGTAAAATGAACAATCGGTGTGTTGTTATATTACACAAAGGAAAAAACTATGTACAGTCTTCTTCTATTTTTCCTTTTTTATTGTTCTTTCTTAAGAGTGAAATGACCTTTCATATATCAGGGCAGGGCACTGCATTCTCCTATATATAAATTTAATTCTCCCAGTAAATTAGGATTGATCACCAGCTCTAGGCCACAATCAGCATCCATGATCTAATCAGAGTTCGGCCTAGACAGAAAAGGATACTTCCATAAATAAAAACCATATGAGCACCAGCAAATGCCTATAACAGTGAGGCTAAATTTGATCATCTCTCTTTCCACAGGTGAGCTTTTAGCTTTCTACCTTTCAAGGACTGCCAGTCTGATAAAATCCTCACTATGTGTAACATCACTGTTGTTTTCCTACACTGGGGGTTTTACATCATACTTGCATCATCGGATGTGAACACCACATGCAAGAGTCACTGCTAAGCAGGTAATGCCCATGGAAGCCTGGCTGGGGTGATCCCAGTGAGACAGAATTTGTCAGAGGCGCCTTGCCCGGTGACACCCAGGGTAATAAATTACCCAGAATTAACACATCATCCCGTGCTGCACACAGCAGACACACTCAGCTCATGCCATGCAGCTTAATGGATCTATTAACCAAATGGAGACGGGGTATTCTACTTCAGAGCTGAATTTCATGATTTTAGATGCTTATAAATTACTGTTGGTAAAGAGAAATCTGATATTTGTTATAATTATTAAATTCTAGCTTTGAAAATAAAAGCTCTGTAGAAAGACACAAAACAGAAGAAATCTGCTCCACACTCTTTATCACTTGTTTAAGAGGAGTCTGACATGTTTCTTCATGGCCATTAAAAGCATACTCTCCTGTTGATGTCTGTCACTGATAGTAGGGGATATACGTCCCAGCTGCAGAGCTTTTATCTATCTGGCATCTCTGGCACACAACCAGCACTGTCACACGCTGCTCGTATATTCACAGTAAAGCACAAATTTTGGACCAGTTCTCTTTTCTCACACAAAGTTCATGCAGACTAGTGAAAGGTTTACAGAACTGAACATTGTTTTCGTACAGTGCTGACATGTGTGAACAGTTGCACAGCTGACAGACAGTGCTGAAATTTAAATTCCCCCTTCTGAAGGAATTATTAATAATAATAAAATAACAAAGAAGACTATGTCAGATGTTATATTGTATTATACCTCCAACTGTTTCATTTTTTATTTTATTTCTTTCTGTGATGCTTCATGTATTCCTTTTCACAGCTTTTGCACATTTTGCTTGCATAAGAAAATAATACCTCTGGAGTCATAATAAATGTTTAATGAGTGAGAAAGACTCAAACCTGAAAAGCATAAAACTAGGAAATTAGAATAGTTAAAGCTGGCTGTATATAGTTGGATGTTTCAAAAAGGAAAAAAAAACTGCATATAATAGCTGAAAATATAGTTTAATGCACAGTATTAAGGAAAATCAATACCCACACAGCGAAAGGTTCTTGTCACTTTTTAACTCTGATTCATTCTGTAATTCCAAAAGTTTCTTTCCAAACAGAAGAAAGGTTATTACTATTAAATGTCATCAAATGTTGTGCCATTTTAGCACAGGTTGTAGAATTTACATTTCTGATGTTTGTCAGCTGTGGGTGCGTTACATGGAATTAGGGCGTAATTAGTCCGAAACAAAAAAATGAGACGACGAGACAGACAAGCACATTCTAGTGTTCTCGTCACACCATCCTGCTGTCGCCACTTTTGTCATCACAGTCATTAGTTTCTTAGGAGGGGCAGAGATAGGATGTTATAGAAAATTTGCAAAAGTCGAGTCAAATACAGCAACTCAATGCATTAACCTAAATACAGACATGAAAGAGGGATTATGTGACACTATGTTAAGAATATAAGCAAAGCTTTGTTATAGAATACGCAAGGCTGCAGTTACATTTTTCATCAGGAAAAGGACTGTTTTTCTTTTTCAAGTAACGCTTGAATTCTAAATAACAATCTAATACAAAATGTGTCACGGCGTAAACATTTATAAAATAGCTTTCACATGAATTGCTGTGACATTTTTAATATTCGAGTTGTCTAAGCAGAGCGATCCACAATGAAATGACTTTGCAGAGACTAGCCATTAGCTTGTCATTCCTGCTAAAACAAATCTGTTTCTCCAAACTGAGGCTACTCAAAGAGCAGCCCACAACAGGTAACATGTTACTGTTCATATCCTTTATGTATCAAAAGATCTGAATTATTTCTTCTTTGATTGGATGTGTACAACCTTAATTCCAACAGAGCTGGGACAATGTGTGAAATGTAAATTAAAAACAATGCAAAATGCAAAGCTCATAAGCCCATATGTTATTCTCAATAAAACATCAACAACATACCATATGTTGAAATAGATGCATTTTACTATTCATGAAAAAAATGTTGCTCTTATTGAATTTGATGGCAGCAATATAGTATATATTATGTCTAACATCTTTGTCTGATAGACAGAAATCACCAGACAAATTAAAACATTTAAAGGTAAGTCAGATCAGTAATATTCAATATTATTCGAGTATCAACTGTTTTTAAGAAACAAATTTTAACAGTTAGAGAAATAGGTTTTCACTTCAGGATAGTTTCAATTAAATCAACCCTTCAAGTCATTTTTGGGTCCTCTGACACAAAAATGTGGCAGAATTTTGGGATTAATCTGATCTGACACAGCGCGTTAAGACATCCGTCATAACAATGAGCAGAAAGTTCTGGAGGCAAAGAACGAAGAGAATAAATACTGAACAAATAACACTTAATTGAGGTCAGTGTGATTGAACACTGCGAGGCTAGGATGGCTTTAACATAGGTTCCAGATGGCAGGTTGTTATTTCCATGTGCTCTGCTAATACTGCAGTATTCGATGCTGGTAACCTGAGTGTCCCCTGGGCCCCCTGGCTCCTCCACCACACTGAAATCAGGGCCAAGCTTCCTCCGCTTGCTTCTCTGCAGGTTTACTCAACTTTAAATGGAGGAGTGTTTGGATGTAAGGGTGGAGGAGGGGTGTGTAGCTGTATGGAGGTGGGGGTGGTGCAAGAGAAACAAAGCATGTTAACACCACCTATGTGTTTAACAAGTTTGGAGACAAGCAGGGGTTTCCTTCAAATCCTCATTGGACGGTATTTCATGCTCAAGTTTTCAGCACAAGAGAATCTCAAGTTTTTTACTTGTTTTATCTCCTTGTCTCAACAGAAACACAATTACTCTATCATTTAAAAGTCTATAATACATGCCTGTATATCTCTCACTGCCAGTTCCACAGCAAATGAGAAACACACAGATCAATGATATACTTTGCAATCTATCTTTCTAGTCATGCACCGTGTTCGTTCTGTGTTATGTAAAGATCTGAGAGCCAACAGCACTGCTGAGAACTACCTTTATATTAGTTTTGGGTCTTGTCCAAGTTTAGGCTGGTCTTTCTCCAATTTCTGTTGTTTTCCTAACTTAAGCCAACCAGCTGAATTAGATTCTAATTGAAATCTATAATTTAAACCTTTATCCTTCCTTCAAGCCAGGCTCCAACACGTGGTACTAATTTAAACACGTAAACATTAAAATTGCAATATGTGAACAAAGGTATTAGATATGTCTGTAACTTTCAGCTATAGGATTTCCTAATCAAGTCAAGGACCAAAAGTATGTACGAAAACAAAGACATGTCACAAAATCTTGTTCTCTGGGTTATTTTTCTTAGAACTATTTAACAGTCCTTGTGTGTTTACATTGGTTAAAGACAAATTTGTAAGGTAGAGCAAAGTTTACCTATTTACAATGATAACCACAATAAGCAGCCAAGCATTTCCTCTATCAAAGTTGAACTAAAAATGCAGTAAATGTTGTTAAAGTGTGAAGTCAAAGTCAAAGCATGATCTTTTCCTAGGAAGATTTATTGGTTTTGTAGATCAATAACCTGTTTGAATGAAAATGTTAACCAACTGATAAAAACTTTTCACACTAATTGGTTTCACCAACACACATAATTTAGCATTTAGATTATGTTTTATGCACTTATTTTTTAGCAGAATTATTCTGAATCATTAAAAATATTCAGGCGATTACAGGAGTTTCAGGAAAATTTTAAATCTTCCTTATGAAACAGTGTGATGCTAATTTTTTACTGCATAAATCATATTATACCTGCTGCAAATAATTTCTTCACTTTGTAAAAAAAAAAAAAAAAAGAAAGAAAAAAACTTCTTATTTGGAAAATTATGTGCATATTGCTTTTATTGACAGGTTTTGAGGGACATAAATACGATATTTTTCAGAAGAAATGAGCTATGTAGCATGTTTTATGTACTGAAGATGATTTTTTGGGTGTAAAATTTTACTGAATTAAATTAGATTTTTAATAAAGCAGAAACCCCAATGAGAAAAAGACCAGCCCCAGTGAGGATGGAAGAAATAAGCCATTTTTCTTACCCATTTGATTTTGTTTCTTTTACTTTTCTTACTTCTTTAATTCAAATGTATTATTTTTTGTAATGTATTCAAATGTATTATTATTTTTTTATGGCTGTATGATTCTTTTTGTATCAAAATATTCTGGCTGCACATTTAAAAACCCCGATTGAATAGGCTTTTTGTAAAAAAAACACAAAAACAGCAGTTGCGAACTACTATGAACGATGTTGGTTTAAATTATATGATTGAGATTGATTTTTCAAAACATTTCTGCAAAGTGTTTCATTTTCTAATTAAGTAGAAATCTCATGTAGACGACAACGCTTTGTAACCCACATAACAAGTTCTTGAATTCATTGTAACAAATAAAAATAAGACACTAAACAGGAGTTATGAGCTTGTCAGGTGACAGCAGTAAATAACTTGGGACCAGCTGTGCAATAGAAAACAGCACTTTCCTTTGCAATGATTTTGTTCTAACGCAGCAAAGCTGAAGTCTTTCCAGCAATGATCTAAATCTTATAAGCTTCTATAGTGTTTTTGCTTGTGTTCAAGCACATACAAACACGTTCAGACACATAAAGAGCTCCACATACGGATGAAAAGAGGTTGGTCAAATTAAACTTTTTAAATTTTACAGCATAATCAAAACCCAGTTTTAATCCCTCATATTATCTTACACTGTTTTTCACTTTTCAAAACTCACAGGTAGTTTTTTTATGACAAAAACTAAAACGTATTAATTAGGGTAGAAATTGTTTACGCACTCATTCAGACATATGTTGAGGAACCTGGATTCACTGTGTCATAGGAATGTTTGAGCAGAACTTCTTGGAACAGTACAGCCTAAAAAGATCCTGGTATACATCAGCAAGAAAGTCTCCACTAATAAACTGCTAAGTGAGTGTGTCTAGCAGGTGAACCCAGAGTGAAGGACAAAGAGTCAGACGAACCATCATGGAGGGATAAGGCCCTATACCGCACATACAACATGCAGATTTAGGAAGTTGCTGATATCAGTAAATCCTACCAGAGGCTGGAGAAGGCTGCAACGAAGGACAGCACGAAGGCACTAATCATGACAGCACAAGAGCAGGCCCTCAGCACAAGAGCTATTGAAGCCAGGGTTTACAACACTAGACAGGACCCAAGATGCAGACTGTGCAAAGATGCGCCTGAGACAGTCCAGCACATAATAGTGGTATATATGAGAGAGAGAGAGAGAGAGAGAGAGAATCAGCTCTGAAAATAGCAATTGGTGCATCTCCAATAAAAGCCAACATCAATTTCAGGAATCTAGGAATCTGTATACGAGTGTTCTCATCTTGGGGTAATTCTGTAAACAGGAGAATCCCAAGTAAATCCTATAGGAGTTAACTTCAGCTGTTGTAGAAAAATGTCAAGCCTTCCCCTTCTGGTCAAGTGCTCCTGCCCAAGTGTCAGTATGTGATGTATTGGCTTTGAGAATGTGTGGGACTGAGAGTGCCCACACTGGCCAGATTTAGACCATGATAAAATATTAAAAAGAAACCACAGCATACAGAGAACATGTGTCAACAGTGTTAGCAGCTACAGTTTCATGTTTAGAACATAGCATCCTGTCGGAGAGAGGAAAAAAATCAGGTGAACATACATGAAATACAAAACAATTAATTAAATCTAATCGCTAAATACTGCTATTTTTATTATGTGTATACTGTAATTTGAAACGCCACTGTCATTATTATTCAGACACATTCTGGGAGTTTGAATGTTTGAGAGATGATACAGTAAATGTACCAGGCATGTGTTTACTCTTTATTACTGTAAAATATAAATGTAGCAAATAAAAGGAAAAAAATCAAACAGAGAACGTAAATTCACGGTGATTTAAAAAAAAAATCACCCAATAAAGCGTTTTCACCAAGTTGTCATTTTATACCACACTGCATCAAACAAAAGGAAGCCAAGCAATAGAGACAAAAGGCAGCATGTGGGTGGCTCAGTGGGCAAAGGGAGAGACAGAGATGTGCCAAAGCTTTTGTTTCGCCTGATTATATTTTTGCTCTTTATATCCAAAAAATCAAAGGCAAAGTAGAAAATAAACTAATGCATCATTTTTGCTACTTTTCTAACCTTAAAATGATTGTGCGCATTTAGCTGCATAAACTATGTTTTCTTATCTTTACACTAGTTCCTGCGATGTGACATTCTGACAACATGGTTCTCAAATCCAATTTTATTTTAAATATTTTGGGGAGCAGACCATTCGGCTGCGAAATTCCTGCAACCAGTGAAGTATGAATACAGAGTGAGTGTTAAGATGCAAATCCATATTAAAATAAATAGAATGAGAGTGAAGCGACAACAAGAGGTTTTATTTTACACATTGTTGTTCCAGGGAATATCCATAACGGTATCTCCTCCAAAACATAAAACCAGCAGGATGATGAGCCAGAAAACTACTGAGATTTAAGCTGCATTAATCAATTTTGGAAGAAATGTGTTCCATAAAGTGACAGCTATGAACTGAACCCAGTTCACTTGTGTTAACATATTCTACCAGAATGAGGGGGGGCTCAACATTCTTCCATGTTTCTGTGCCAATTGATAATTTAGGCTTTAACGTTTCATGTATTTTTACATAAAATACTTTTATGCAGCTTTAAAGCAGTTGCTTGTGACTGGAAAAGCTGCAAGGGCTCTTGGGAGAGTCAGATGGTTTGAAGTGCATCAAGCAGCTCTGTTGATCTACAGTGTTAATGCATGCGTGCTGAGGCAACCCCATTACTTATTGAACAGTGCACATGTAGTACATATCAAAATGACAGCAAAATACTTGAGCATGTGCTGTGGATATCTGAAAATGCAAGCTGGCTGTGAAATTAAAAGTATGCTCTCTGATCCAAAAATACATTGCATTATTGTGCAAAAGGTCACATGCCAACATATTTTTTCTTACCTTAGCTGTTATGCTCAAGTTCTGTTTGTTTTCTTCCTAAAAGCCATTTGATCAAAGCATTGCCAAAACTATTAACAATTTTGGATGCTAGTAAAACTGATTTATTTCATTTGCCAAGGGATTTATGTCTGCACAGGCATAAATACTTTGATAATTGTAGTTCTATGGAAACCTGATTTTAAATAAACCCTAAAGGATTCATTTATTTAATTCTTGGCAAATTAAAAGATTATGAAAAACATCAGAATGATTTAGCCATTTTTTGGACAGAAGAATATTTCAGGTGGGTAGAAGCTTCACACATGCAAAATGATAAGCATGTATGTGCTTTAGTTGGGTTGTGTCAGTATCCACAAAAGAATGCATTCTAACACTGTCCAGCATGTCTGGAGAAAAGTTCTTGCATGGAAAATGTTTGAAAACTGTAGGCGCTGAAGTCCATGTGTGAAAGCAGCTTAAGTTACATTGTTCAAAAATATTTGTTGACTTTGGACGTCAGCTAAGAAGAAGTGCTGTTACTCATTAAGTAGTAATCTGCAATATTTCACACTTCCAACATAATATTTTGACACTTAAAACACTGAAAGGTGTTTATTCATTTATTCAATGGCTCCTTTCTCCAAAGACCATTAATAGAACTATTTAATATATTTCATTTAATTCAAAACTGATCTTCTGCTCATGGCATAATATCATCTAAGAAACAATGTGGACTTATATAATGCTAATGTACAAGCTCTTGAGTAAAGCAGCTTTTTAAGTGCATTTGATTGCCAATATACAAATTTATACTACAAGCTAATAAAACAATCTAACACGCATACTATTGTCCATAATCCAACACATTTCAGCATTTAATACAAAAGGAAATAATTCTACATGCTCCCAAATAAATGTATTTTTTACCACACACTCCAAATCATGCTTTACACTTTTAACTTACAGGGCAATAATCACAGCTGGGCTGTATTTTCCAATAATTAACATGCTAAGACTGTTAACACAACCATACTGATGGTGCAAAAAGTCTCGTCTGGTCTTTAAGCAAAAAGCTGATATTTAAATAAATACTGTTTATTATAAGCTTTCATAAACTTTGCCACTTACACGTCTTGCAGGAACACAACAGATACACACAAACACACACAAAATGCAGTTTAAGACCCTAAGGCCTGTTTAAATTGCCTCCTGTGCTAACTCTCTGTCATGTCTTGCTCAAGCCAGTGAAGTACAAATTAAACACAAACAGTCTAGAAGCTGCCCTTTCTCTGATTCCTTCATCACTTAGTTTTCCTCTATTACACAAAAAACACACACAGACAAACACACACACACACAAAAGCAACAAGATATCTGCACTAAGTGAACAGATGGTTATTTTTATAAATTTGCAACTTCAAGCAAAATTTATCATTTTGGCTGCACAAAAAAAAAAAATCCATTTCATCTTTAGATAATTACATGAGGCTGTAACTGAAATCTAATGCAGCGGAAGTAAGTGCTGCTGCCTTAATTTCAAAAAGCTGATTAATGTAAAAAAAAAAAACTTAATTAAAAATTCTTAGCTAAAGATGTGATGTCATATTAAAGTTATGCACATAGAAGATGAGTTAAAATGACAGCAAAAACAACTGAGCCGCAACAACAGCAACTGTTAATTTTAGGTTTTATTTAAACTGAAAACTGCAGAAAACATTGCTGAATCAGATGTCCAACAAATTTCAGAGTAGGCGTGACTTCTCTGACTTTTCTTTTGCTCAGTAGGAGCTTCCCAACAGCAATCTTTCTGCATACACGGACAACCAACATCAAAATGTGACAGATGAAGTTTGAAATAGCTGATTAAATACAACTTTGTTTTTTTAATGCTGGCATAAATATACATGTGTTGGTGCCAAATAAACTAGTTTTTTGTAGTGAATTCTCATAGCAGGAGTGACAACGCAGATGTGCAACATTATGTTCCTGGTTTGGGAGAGAGGCCAAGGCAGTAACGGCTCAGAGAACGTCAGAATAAATACATGTTGGACTGCATATGGTCAAATGACCCATTATATTCAGATTTCTGTCACACTCTATCTGCCTATCTGAGTTGTCATAAAGCTTTAAAATAAAATGGCTCCACTAAGAACAAAGACTTTTAAAAAATTTTTCAAAGTTTCTATGACATCACTGAAGGAACTGTTTACTGCCTTTTTGTGGGCACAATAAAAGCATGCACTTCGCCTGGTTGCTCTGTGCTAGAGACAATTCAGGAGCCCAGCTTTATGAATAACTGTCATTAGAGGATCCACAAGAACTTTTAGAAGCAGAAGATGGTGCACTACAGCTTCATATTTAATGAGAGCACCGCAGAACCTATTAGCTGCATGGTTTATGACCTGCATATGCATTCTGCAAAAATTCACCATAAACACTATAAAAAAGAACAAACTTTCCACCTTCTTGACATAAGAGAGTTTATGTATTTACATACATCTATAAAGATGTGTTTCTAGAACTGAAATACAATCCTTTCTTTCCCCTTTAAATACCCATGTTGTTGTTCCTAAATGGACCATTAGGAATCAAGTACAGCATATTCTCCTGTATTTGGAGTTGTCTGACTTGACAGCATTTCAAGGAAAATATTCCCCAGGCTCTAAAATATCACAGCTCGACCTTCTGTGCATTTAGCTGTCACAAATCACTTGTGCTCTTTTGTCACCTGTAAAAAAGGCTAAACATACCTGGACTGGTTGAATTATACTGATCTATTATAGATATTACCTAGAATATGTACTTTTATACAATGAATGCCTTTACAGCACTTTATTCCTCAAGCCACTATACATAAACACTTATACGCTCATCTTGGGTTTCAAACATAATATCTGATTTTAAAGCTGCTCCGTTTTAAAGTCAGTCTTTCTCAATGAAAAATTATATTTATACAAATATTCTGGAAATCTAAAAGAGAGAAAAAAATGTATATGTGTAATATTAACTTCCTGTGTGTACATGCAACCGTATATTCTTTGGAAAAATATTTTATCCATCTAAATCTTGATGGCAAAGGTGGGAGAGATGCACCACAAGGTCATTACAAGTCATTCATATTCAAGTTATTTCCTCAGATTAAATCACTCTGGCATAAAAATGCCGAAAGGATGTATAAAAGCTTACAGATGACATTGTGAAAGAGTATATAGCTAATTTAGAGTGTAAATATCTGCCAATTATATTATTCCATTATGCAAATAGATTTACCAGATTTCTGTCAACTCGTTAAACAAAAATACTTCTGTTCTGTTCTGTTCTTCAGGGCAAAGAGTAAAAAAGAGAGAAATGGGCACTAGAGATTTCTTCCTGGAAAAGAGAGTGAAGAATGTGAAGTTTAGTAAGTTTACTGCTATTATAAAAGTGTTTTATATTTTTGCTATACTTGTATTTAAGGGTTTTAGGGGATGAAACTTAGTTCCGTTTTACACTTGATATAAGATCCATCTTATTCAGGCTGTGGCTCCATCACAGAGCCATAACACGGACACATGCAACATCCAGGACAGAAATAATGAAGGCAACTAGTTTCTTAAATGACTACAGGAAGCTGCCAAATTCTTCAAAGACGATGTGTTAAAACAGTCAACTTTTTTTTTTTTCATAACAGCATCTGATAGAAAGAAACTATTTTAGTTTAAAGACTTAATTTCATACACTGAAGGAATGTTGACTTTGAGTGATAGGTAAGTTCTTCAGCTTAAATTACAGTAATAGGTGTGCATGATGTGCTGGAGTTCTTATTCCAGCTAGTTTCTTTAAAATCCATTCTATCATAAAAAAAAACACTTGTGAATGAGCAATATCCGAACACACATCTCTGAACAATACGAAATATAAAAAACACCAGAGCCTCTAAAAAAACAAACAGGAACAAGCAGAACATCCAAATGTCACAGAAAGAAACTGTCTGTCACTCTCTCTTCCTTTTGGCAGACTTAAATTGGCCTGTCAGCCATATTTAAAGCGTTTTGGGCAAAACCTGAAAAGCTGGGCTGCTGTTGTAGAGACGTGGCTAGCATTCATGAAACGAAAGAAAATCTGTTACAAAAACCATTTTAAAAATCAAACAACTTTGCACAGTTTCTTGGGAAGAATGATAAAAAAAAGAAAATGATGGAACAACTAGTTCACTTTAGGCTACAAAATTCTTATTCTGTTCACAGTGGCGAGAGAAATATCCTATTTTCTCTCAATTTTAAATCTTTAGCTCTACTGCTGTGCCTCTGTATGCGGAACCGATGTCCCTTGCTCACTTTAACACTTCGACAGGTTGGATGTAATGCCAACATTGGGGTCCAAATGAAAATCAAACATCACAAAATCTTCTAGAATACATATAACCTTATAATTCTTAATACCTGGATGCAAATATTCACAGTTAAAACAATTTTAGTGGTGCTTTTGAATTAGCTGCTATTGGTGTTCATTCATTATCTGTCTGTGCCGTGCATCTGCATGAGAAAAATACAAACAAAAGAAAATGTTCTGCATCTGTTAGTCTGGCAAAGTAGCGTGATGCTGCCGAGTCTCTCTTGCATGCAACAAGTGCAACTTGGCATAGTAATGTCATCAGGAGCCAAAACCGTCTATTCTGGTCCATATTCTTGGTTCCATCAGTCTTCCAGTTAAGCAGCCAAGTGGAGTCTCTTTTTTGATTCAAGTTCTCAGCTAAAGTTAACAACTACAAAAACACTTTTTTAGTTAGTCAGAATTACAATTACCTTTAAGATTCATTAAACAATGGATTTAAGAAAAGCCAAAAAAAAGGTCTTTAAAATAGCAAAATACATTTAGGCTACTCCTGGTATTAATCCAACTATTTATCATCCACTGTTCTAATAGAATCTACAAGTAATATATGCAAATTTATGTTTATTGATAAATGAATCAAACATGTAACTCACAGCAGGTATTGTTTTCTGTGAGTCAGAAGTGAAGCGAGAGGTCAGAGGGTTTGGTTTCTGCTTTCAGTGATGACATTTCATTTTAGAAAACTAAGGTCTGTCACCAAATGTCATCTTACCACTTCTATGCTATCTCATCACTTTTTTCTCAACTTGTCACACTGAAGCCATGTCTGTGACATGAGCAAACTGTTAGCTTCCTTCAGGCAGACTGGTGGGCTTTATTAATATTTATAGAATAACAGCTTAAGGCCATCCCCCTTGAGAGCTATCCCTCCACTTTGCTGCCTAACACGTACAAAATATATTGACAACTCCTTTTCACATCTCGTCTGTCTCTGGAAACCTGCATGTGCAGGTGTGCAGCAGGTTTCAAAAACATGCCAGCTATTAAAAAAAATATATATATATATTTAAAGAATTTAATATATACATTAGGCAAGTCATCAAATCAAAAGGGGTTCAGTTATTTGAAAGGTTGGGACTGATGGGTGTCATCATTTTGTGTCTTTGTCTATTGACTGATCGCTGATGAATCACAGTAATACTTTCTAAAGTTTGACCAGGGACTTTTACCATCCAGTCATTTTTCATGTAGCTGGTCTCTTGTAAACTTCAACAGTTGTAAAACTGATTTTTGACATGAAATGACACACACATGGACATAATCAAAGGGAAAAGTTTTCTTACTGAGACGCTATCTGATTGGATGGATTAGTAAAACTCACATAGAAACTGCTGCAAGATAATCCCATTGCTGTTCTGCAAAGATAACCATTTCCAGAGCCACCCTGATGCCTACAGGCAGACCATACAATTTTATGATGCTGTGATTATGGTGGTATATTTACCAAGCATATATTAAATTATTTTTTTTTCTATAGCCCCAATTTTTGACAGTCATCCCAGGGCACCGTACGAAAAAAAGAAGCAGGACCAATACAACACAGGTGAATTTCAGTCATCTTTTTTCACTATATATATCAATAATAAGTTATTTTGATGTATTTTTTTAGAGTCAGACAGTAACTGTCAAAAAGCATCCAATGGTTGTCTCGCCCATTAGTTGGATCACATGCTTTTCTAATCCTATCCAGCATACTATTAAAAAAAGAAAATGATATGTCATAAATGGAACAGAAAGAAACTGACAATTGCATAAAAACCCTTCAATTATTAATAAATTCACAGCTGAAATGGTTTTATTACTTTTACAGAAGTTTTCAAGCATATCAAGTTGCTTGTGCGTAAACTGGAAGACAATGTTTTAAGTGACACTGACAGAAAGCTGGCACCACCATAACAAAAAGAAAACTCAGATGTAAGAATGTTTTAATTACTTAAAAGGGAGCTTAATAAGTGAGGAGTGTGATAAGCTTCCTGTCCTGTGCTTTCGCTTTCATCTAGTCCTAATTCGCATCCACTTAAAAAGGCCTCTGTCATAGCAATCACAGCTTTAACTGGAAGCTACAAATTAGCTTACGATTGGAGGAAAATTCTGCACTGAAGTTTGGCACTGTGAAGTTAAATCTTATAAATGGTGTCTAACACTGTGGAGCTGAAATTTCACAAGCATCCTCTCAGTCAAAGGGAAGTAAACAGCGCTAGATAATTTTCAAATTGACCTTCTGAAAATAACATCTTCAAAGGCAAACAGTAAACAGCAGATTAATCTGTACAATAAAATGTCTCTTAAAACAGTAAAACATCTCCACATTCATTGTTTTTACATTCCTGTTAACATAAAAAAAATATTTTGTAAGAGAGAAAATAAATTAAACACAAAATGTCCTAGACTTCATGCACCATTCAGTGTTGTAACCACCAAAAAGTTATTTATTACAGTGGAATAACCTCTTATAACACGAGTTATTACATGATTTTTCAGAACTGTAAGCCGCCAAACTCCAACCTCTTTCCTCAACCAGCCCATGTTAAGGTGGTGAGCTATATGAGTAAGAACCATGCAGCTGAAAATAATGAGAAGTTGCAGCAGTTTATGAGAGCTACCACTCCCAGTTGTAACAGGCAAATGCTAAATTCGACACTCTGCTATAAAATCCTCTGTTCTAGACCCCACTAATATTGTGGTGGACTAATGTGATTCCAAATATTATGCAAACATATTGACTGCTGACTGTATATGCTGCTTTTTCAACTGTAAATCACTGGGGTTTAATTACCTGCAAATTGACTGCTGTTTCACTGTCTTGCATAAGATTGTCGTGGTCATGATGAAATGCCACTTGGGAGCCTGTTCTGATGGGACAATTGGAAGATGTAGATAATAAAAGATGCAGCTTTGTTAGTCTGATAGCTGTAAGGAATGTGATGGCTGTCAGCTAAATTGCCCTTATAATGTTACGTTCAAATGTTACAAGGACATCTTATTATTCCTGTCACTTTTCTGAGTTCCACATGAGCTGAGGACATGCTGTTAAACTGATGGCTTTTTCGTCCACTGTGCGTGGCTGTAGCAGGCCACACTATATACCCACAACGTTATGAGTGGGGCAATTTGCTGCAGTGCATTTAACTCAAGTGGTGTAAAACACATTGACCCGACAGCTGGGCTTAGTCAGACTGCGAGCAGTATTTGGGAACAGTTTGAAATGGTCAGCCTCAATTTCTTTCCGTCAGTGTTGAGTTCTTTAGTGCATGATGGGCAATCAAATATAAAGGTTTGTGAGGCCAGCACTGCTAAACCTGCCCTATTAGGGCAAATGCCTGGGATGATGCTTACTTTGACATTTAATTTTTGAAGAATTTCAATGATTCCAGCTGTTGTCGTTTTTTATTTTTTTATTTTTCTTTCATTTTTTGCACCTGTGCCAAAAATACCACTCACAGAAATAAACTGCTAAATTGCTAATATTTTTTCTTGACTGGTTCCTTTGAGTAATTTGATTTAGCCACTATAACTGACTCTTAATTTGAGTCTTTGTTAGTGCAAATCCAAGAAACAGCCAGATTTACTTTACATGACACTTTTTGAAGCACAGAAATCATAACAAACAATATTTCATGTAGGTCAGCAAACTAAATAAATAAATAAAAACTCACTCACTGGGCTGACAGCCACAACCAGTATCAGACTGTAAGAAACTAAAGGTGTTTAGACACAAATATGCTGGATTATTTTATGATTTGGAAAGAAATGTGATTTAGTCAGGAGATGGACCATAACCAACATGTTAAACATGAATAAAAAGTAAATAAAAACTTGACATAGATGCATAAAATGCTTCCTGAACATCACCACATCTGGTATGTACATACAATACCAACTTCAACACTTGCATGAAGTAAAGGACACTATGTGGCAGCCAACTCTTAATGCTGCAACATTTAGAGTTGCGATGCCGCATCTCGGTCTGCCATCCTTTCCATAACATTTCTTACATTTTTAAATAAGGATAACGTCATCCTAAATCATGACAATGACACATCCAACTGTTAAGGAACCACTTCTCAATGTGCTGGGAAGATTATCATTTAAAGAATATATGGATAAGCTTTTTGCACTAAGTGCACCTTGAAAATAGCTTTGCATTATTTGGCTGTGAACAGCCACGCAAGGCAACCATCAGATTTAATGACCCCACTGAGATGGCCGTTCCTCCCATTACCTTTCTGGAGCCATGCTTAAAAAAGGGAAAGAGCCTGTCAGATGAAGCAATCTTCATGTTTGCTATGAATGCACTGGCAATGTTCTAAATTTTTATATATTAAAAACCATGCTGTAAGCAGCTATTAGTTTTGTTCCTATTGGCTCTCTTGGCACTGGCATCTACAAATCATGTCAACTAACTAAATACATTTTAAGAAAGAAAAATGCAGAAAAAGAAAAAAAATGTGGCTGTAATTTTTACAAAAAAAGGTTGTTTATTTTTTCCTTAACTAATTTTCCATTCAGCAAAATAAAGTAATTTATTGCCATTATTTTAGGTTTTCATGATTAAAGTACTATGTTTTTGATAAATCATTTTAGGGCATCAAGTAATCAGCGGCAAGAAAACAACAGCAGTGGACAATAAAAGCTACATTTTTAACAACATGAGATCTTAAAACGATCCCTTTCAGATAGGAAATCAAGTATTTTAAACAATAAAATATATTTGCATCCTTTAGTTTATATCAATCAAAGCCACCTGTTGCAATGTTTTCACTATGAAAGAAGTTTTTCCCCAAATACAACTGTTCCTATAATTTAGTTAAACATCCAGGTTTAATGCATTAACAGTGCCCACCATGACAACTCTGCTCTTACTTAAAATAACCACCATACCTCCAGGACAATGTTTCTGCTTTGTTATCTAAAATGCTATCAGTTAGTGAAGGATAAGGAAGATATTTACAGAAACCTGAACAGACTAAAGCTGTATTGTTGTACTGAGCAGACACTTATATATCAAAGCACAATGTGTAAGGATAATGAATACCACACCTGTGAATTATCGTTTTCCTTCAGAAGAAATAGGAGACATCTTAAAAATTGCTACATGCAAACTACACTATGCTGAACACAAAGAGGAATCTGTTGCTTCATGCCTTGGAATTGAAATGCTATCCTGTGTCTGGGGGTCGAGGTGCATAATTTCAACCTCAATCTCACTTCTCCAGTACTTTGAGTGATTGTGAAATTGCACCAAACATCTTTAGATCTTTGAAAATATGTGAGTTAAATGGCAAAGAACAGGAAATGAACATATCTCTGACTGAAATAAAACCAAAAGTAGTGGGTGTAGTGAGCACTGGAATGCACTTCTTGCTAGAATAAATGCAGCTTTCCTAAAAATGTTAGTTCAAATCATTAAAATCTTATATTACTGTGAAGTTGTTGAGTATATTTTTATAAGTATTGCTAATCAGACGTAACTACATTGGAGAAATCTGTACCAGTCAACAAAGAAAAACTACTGTGCTCCATTCAGTGGGTTACACCACATGCTTTTGATTTCTGTAGTGTTCTCAACTTGTGATAAAAGGCTGGAGTTGTTCTGTCAACATTTTAAAAAATGAGGTGTTTGTGTGCATGTGTGTGTGTGTGTGTGTAAAAAAAAGAAAGAGAAGGAACTGCCTGGCTTTCATGTCCAATAAAGCGGTGTAATCGTGACAGCTACCCATTAGGTTTTTTGTGAGATAAATCACAAGATGACAGACTGCAGCTTCTACTAAACATAATGCTTTAGGCTGGAAAATCTACCTCTCCTGTTGCTAAAAAAGCTTCAATGCAAAGAAAACCTGCTGGATATTTTATATGAAAAAATCAGATCTATTCATTCTTACTGAGCTGACACAAAGGTCTGTTAATTTTAGGGTGATCTGGTCAATGCAGGTGTAAGCTGTTCATGTTTCTCATCTCTAACACCATTCTCTTACAACTAATCAAAGATAACATTCTCTTCTCTCATCATCCACTGTATCCATTTCTCTCACACACAGCCAGTGGCTCCCTAGATGATGGTACAGTTCTCATAACAATTATTACTTCAAATACACAGTATCCCCCGAGAAACTCCAGGGAGAGAGAAGCATTTCATTGTTTCTTCCCTGTCATCTTTCTGGCCTCATACGCTCACAACATTAGTTCAAAAACAACAATCGCTTATGGAACGTAACAAGGTCCAACTGTAAGTTGCATGTCATCTTTCCATGAGTATTGCGTTTCATAGGAAAATAGCCGTGCACTCAGCTCACAATGAAGCAACAACTAAGGTAAAAAGGCGAGCAACAGATTTTTCATTTGTGACTACAAAAGGGTGGGTTGTTCCCTTCTTCTCATGGAGAACTAGTGCTGAGGCTGCTTCTCAGAGCTCATCAGCACGACAAAGACAACTGGGAGAATGCAGCCTTGTTCAACAAAGGTTAACCTCGAGGGGACCTAACAACTTCAGACTTCTCATTTGGTGCTTCTACCAAACACTTGCCACAGAGAACTGAGGGCCTCTGGATTCCCCTGGATTTAACCTCTAATATCTGGGGTCATGCCCCCCCCACTACTACTATGGCCAATGGTGTCACTTGTGAGTTCAAACACCCGCCTCCCTCCCCATGCAGACAGAGTGGTAATCTACGTCTGGATGTCTGCGGCTTGTTCTGGGAAAACTTTGATTCCAAGTGAAGCAGAAACTTTTTCTTTCATAAAACTTTGTTATTTTAATTGTGAAGCCTGTAATTAAGAATATTTCTGAGTTTGAACTGGTTGATTTCAAACATCTGGAAGTTTTGTTTAAGTTTTATTCACTTTTTACATTTCTTTTTTTCTTAAATAGCCTAGTTATTAATTAGACAAAACCCTTTAAACAAATATTACTATAATGATCACAAGCAGCATGAGTACTACTACACCACTACTCTCAGAGGTGTAAGTCTAACAACTTGCACAATCTGAGTGAAAAGCTGATTTATGCAGTGTAGGGCCCCAAAGATGACTCCCAAGGGTCCTCCTAGTCCTCCTATTCCTTCAGTTTTCCAGGCTTGTGTGCTCTGCATTATACATTAGAATTGTCTTAATTTCTTTCAGTTACTTTGACTGCTTGAATTGTAACTTCCCCTGTGATAATGCGGTTTTAAAGGCTTTCCCCTCATAAATTAACAATAAAAAGTCCAATCGTATTATAATAAATTCAACAGTGAATTTCATACGACTTTAATTATAAGACTAGGCTGCAGTTTCGTTTGATTTATTGAAAACCATGGCGTTTTCTTGGAAGCTGATCTGTTCATGAATTTTATTCATGTTATTATTATTATGCTGCAGTAAAACTATCAGCTATGCAGTTTTCCCTGGGCCCTGTTCTTTTTAAAAGCAGCAGACTCAATCCACTGAGGTGGAGCTGCTACCACACTTAAAGCTACAACAAAGTTGAATAAGAACCCACCTGTAAAGAAGAACAAATCAGGTAGAAGAGCGCAGATTTAGAGAAGCTATCCAAACCAGTTTTATATGTTATTCTCTGGGTTTTAGAGATTAATTAAATCATGAAACTGTGTAGTGTGATGTCGCAGCCTGCTCAGAGACACGGTCATATAACACAAGGTTGGTCAAAGCCAACATCTTTACAAATACTAAAATTCATAAGGCAGCTTCTTGTCCTAGTCTCTCTTTCGCATCCTTCAGAACACGGTGCACTCCCATTCCAATGGACTTTTCATTTTTATCCTGAAGCTATTAAATCTGCCCTGAGCGTTAAGGTTGAGGCGGGTTGTGAAGCCCTTCCAAAGCCGAGGAGCAGGTAAGGCACCGGGCTGCTCCTCTCACGAACCACCGCTGTATTTATCCGAGATCTAACGCGCAGATAAACAGACACATGCATGTAAAATACCAGCTCAAACAAACGCTGTGGACTGAAACTGATCACCGCGGCTCCCTGCATTACAGTAGTTCCCCGTTTTTGCGCTGCGTGATGCATGTGAGCAACTGCCCGTTTTTCTTCCCTGCCACACTGGAAAAATAAAACAAAATACCCGTGAAATTAACCTTACCATTCTGAAGACACATCCACTGTAGTAGGCCCGTCCCGTTGACAATTTGCCAAATTAGTCTTTTAAGCCTCCAAAAACCTTGTCCCTCTACTTGGTCTCCGTGTTCTTCTCCCCTCGCTTGCGGTTTAATAGTAAATCAGGGCAGGCGAGCGTATTTCCAGTGTGCACGACACGGTACGGCTGAGAGCAGCCCTCCTCCTGCCGCTGCTGCTCCTCCAAGGTGCTGCTGCTGCTGCCGCTGCTTACGGAGCACTCAGAGGCGCACGCATGGATGAGAAACGCAGCCGTCCAAGACGCCCATTAACAAGCACAGCACTGACTGAACGCCGTGAAAATCCGTCGGGAGAAATATGTGAGATAGCCCTTCAACTCAACACGGAGAGGGAGATAAGGTGACACGCCAGCCGATATGCTGGGAAATGGTGAGCTGCGTGGTCCCTCACGATTTACAATTACGAGTTTGGAGCGATTGAGGAGGAGTGAGCGGCCGTGCGTGGTCGCCCCCTTCGGTTAAAGCTTTCAAATATCCGCCCGGTATTTTCCCTTGGAATAGCTGTCATAATCCTAAAGGGGATTTCAGGGTCCAAAGAGGTGACTTTACGTTATTAACCTTGAGCGCATTATGTTTAATACTAATTTCCTTCACAAAGCTTTAGAAAGCTTTTCTATTAACAACAACTGAGTAAATTACTGTGAGAAAAGAATTAGGGAAAATGCTCAAAATCATGTATATTTTCACTCAATAGTAATTATCAGTTATGAATGTGATAAACAATGATAGAAATAAGCCTGTCTTAAGTGTGTAGGACACCATGTGTGCAGCCTACTGGACATTTCTCTGGAAAATGCTTGAAATCCCATTTTAGTTGTTTGTTTTATCCTGATCCTCTGGAATATTTTATACTAAAGGCCATGATTTCTGTATTCCTCAAATCTTTAAAAATGTTACTCACAAGATATAAAGAGCTGTGACATGCTATCATACTGAATTCTAATGTTTGCTTTAGGTGTTGTAGAACATCGTTGTTTGTTGTCATACCGAGTTTATTCAGGAAATGCTATAATCGTTTCTAAAATATTGACTCTCTGCTCAGGGAATGTGTAATTATTGTTTGTCTTTATCAAAAACAATGTTAGAAAAAAAATGTGGTGCCAGTCAACTGTGTTAGATTTTTTTATTGTTTGCAAATTATTTTATTTATGAAGGATCAACAGCCTCTATTCACACAAGGACATATGATAAAGTGTATTCTGTCTAAACTGTAGGTTTTGCTTGACATAAGCAAGTCCCAGCTTAGACTGGTTCTTCTAAAAATGTTGCAGAGATCACATTAGGTTAACGAGGAGACCATCTGTCTTTTGTCAGGTCAGGTTCTAAATCCACTGCTATGTACTTGTCTCAAACTCCTTGTATCTTAGGTTAAAAAAGACTGGTCAAGAGTTCCCGGCCCTGGAAGTGTGTTTGGTCACCCAGTGAACAAGAGAGGGGCCATGTGTGGCCTTTAATTCACCACATTGTCTGCCAAAAAGCTAATCTTGGCCAGGCTCAGAGTCTCACTGCTCACAGGCTCCGATTGAATGAGTGAAAAGTTAAATATTCTTTCAAATGTAAAACCAAAGACGGGCCTGGTATTGTCGGTTGTGTCATTGTGGGAATGTGAGATTTGCCGTTGACCCAGGCAACAAGTGGAAAGGGGCCCATTTCAGTTTAAGGAGCTGCATTCAGGCTCGTGTTTGCAGGTGGTGGGTGGTAACTCAATGGCTACACACCAATTTTCATGCCACCCAGTGTTTGAAAAATAAATTGATGGCTCGCAGTGGTTGTCTGTGCTCAGCTATCAATCAGACTTTATGGCATACAGTACATTATATATCAAGTCCTCCTATGTAAAAGCCGAGTAGCATGACCTTCAAGAGAAAGAAGAGATTTTCATCCCACCAGCAGAAAGCGTTAATAAAAACCCGCCATCACAGCCGGCACGAGGTTGTATGGGGCCCTAAGCGGAATTTAATTTGGGGGCCCTCTGTCAGTTAAACCCAGTCACCATCACAACACCGCTAACATTTCTTTATATTGTTCAGGCTTGGAAGTGTGTGCACTGCTCATTCAACACAAAACAGTAAGCCAACAGTAAAATTCCTAAAATGTCACTTTTTTTTTATAAATAAATTGCATTTGTAATAAAGTATTAGTTCAGAAAGGTTTTTTTTTTCTCCCAGTTTTTAGATTCTATATTATTTCTTAAGCCTCCCTGAGTTCAGCTGTCAAACACAGGGTAAAATGACATGACAATCATCCCCCTAGTCAACTGAATAAATACTTAATTCAGGGAATTTTTAGGAAACTTTAATACAACTATTTTTCAGAGTGAAAAGCCAAAAATAGCCAATTTTCTTTTACATTCTCATAGGTTAATGTAATCAAAACTATTTAAAACATCATTAAAACAAGACAAATACATATGTTTAGGCTGTCAAGAAGTTCAAATGAGATGCTGAAATTTAAAGGGAACAGTGGATAAGCTTCATTTCTGCACACAAAAGAAGCTCATCATAAACCAAGGTGAGATATCTCTGTGGTCTGCAGACCAATCAGAAACATTACATTTATTATTATTTATTCCATTTCAGAAACAGTGTGATTGGCTGCATGTGAAGTTGATAATATATTTTTATAAATTTTGTCCTCTTTGTATCTGTAACAATACTGCTGCCAACAAAAGAGTGAAAAATAATCCTAAGAAAATCTTTTCAATGGTCAAATCATTCTGAAATAGAGTCATATCTTACAGTATTATCACACAGACATTTTACAAACGCCTTTTCAAATTTCCAAAACTTATTATGACTTTATAGAGTCATGTAAAATTTCAGTCACCACTTTCTTGTAGTTTCAGAAGTCCTGTAGTCAACATAAAAAGTGACATAATAAAAAACAAACAGCTCTTTTTTACACACTTAAGACATATTAAATCAACCAAACAAATGAATCCACTGACGCTTTCATATAAGTACAAACCCAGAAGACACATAAGTAAATTAACTCATAAAAATACATTGATCATACTGTCTAAGTATCAGTCAGACTTACTTAATCAGATCACAGATATAGAAATGTCTGGGACACTGGGCAGTAATAATTAGCCTGCAGTTTTACTTTACTTTACACGTTGTACAAACAAACCTTAACAGATGTTTGTTTTCCAAGCTGCTTGATAATGTCACCATCAGAAAAGAAATAAATTGCCTCCCTTAGTGCTTTAGAAGGTTACGGGTTTTGGAATAAATGGGAAGAAAGTCTTATTTCTCAGACTTACTCATTTATTCTGCCAGTGAGTTCAGTTTACAATAGTTCAATACAGTGTCAAAAAGGCAAGTCTACATTTACTGTTGGTTTTAGCAAACTCAAGAAAATTGTCAGTTACTTTTACAGTGTGCATGAAATGTGACCCAGCTCTGCCGCACAGCAGAAATGTAAAACTTTGCAGTGTTTAATTACCTATCAGATATATAAAAAAAAATGTAGATTTTCTTTTGTGTGTTTAAGCACCCTTCAAGGACCCCTGCTGGCCTGGAGGTCCTAAGTAGCTGCTCAGTCCACTTTTGCCTCAGGCCGACTACACCTGCCATAATTTTCAAAAACTTTGCAGTCCGAGACCATTTTCAAGCTATAAAAGTCACTGTGCTGCTATGAAAATAATGAATATAATGTTGCTGTGACAATCTCCTGGCAATTTACTGTACATTACCATTCAGCGCCAACAGACAGTGAGCCTATGAACACAGAGGAACATTTAGTAAAGAAGTAGCCATCTCCCTCAGGAGTTGGTTAAAACCAAGCACAGAGCTAAAAAAGGCAAATATTTGAATTAGATGTTCCAGCCTGCCAGAAGCATAACTTGAAATAAGTGACAATTTTACACTGTAAGTGCTGCATGTTTAAGCAACAACTGTTCCTTCATTTGTTTTCTGTTATTGAATATGTCAGTAAAACATTTAGAATTTGTTCTTCTACTAACCACAAAAATAGTATTTCCAATCATTTGAGTAGAAACAAAAAAGATACACAGAAAACATTAAATATTACACTTTAAATAAATAATGAGAAGAATATAACAGGAACAAAATCATATAAACATTGAAAAATATAAGTAATTTCAACATGCCGAACTAATATTCTAAGAATTTGGCATTCTAGTTCTGAGAAGTGCAACTTCGAGCTATAAAAAAAAAAAAGATTCAAAACACAAATATCTTTGAACGAATGTCCTCATACCACAGCTGTAAAGCTTTTATTCTTGATAAGTACTCCAGATGGAGATACGATTACCTGTTCACAGTAGCAACAGTCATGTAATGTGGATGTGTATGGTTGTCTGCTTCCATAATCACATCATTATTTGAGCATGCTGAACATATGGAAGGAGGCAGAATGTCCTAAAAAAAAACATTTAGTGCAATTAAAAAAGAAGAAAATGTTTTTTCCTATGTAGTTAATTAAATGTACATTTTGGTCTGTGTGTACTTTCACAATTTCTATGTTGGATTTTACTTTTAAGGACCGTGTGCAAATGTAATATTTAAGTAAAAAAAATGTGCTAAATTGAATCCTTGCTTGGTGCCATGACTCAGATTATATGCACTGTAAAACTATTAATTAGTAAATCTTTGGCCAGCTTTGCCATGACTCCCTGTCCTGGCCCCTTCCATCTCCCTTTAGATGTTCAGATCTTGACATCTGTGTCACCAATAACTTGTTTCTTTTATTGTTTTTTAAGGTGTACTAAAAATAGGACTTATTGAAATACATATATGCACCTAGAGTCCATGCTTTTAATATATATATTTTATTTGGATGAAAAAAAAAACGAATTTTTGCAGTAACTGTATTCTCTCACACCAAATAAGGCACATCATGATGAAAAAGAAACAAACAATATGCAAAATATGTGTTTAAAATTAAGTTGCACTTATTGCTTCTTAATTCTATTAAACAAAATGTTATGTTTCTAATTAATTAGCCTAATTTTGTCGTACAGTTAAGTGCACAAGGCAACACACCAGATTATTGTAATACACTGTTGGTGCTGAGCATAAACCCTAAAACAATTCCCCAGCATCTCTAAATAATGATGTTTTAGGCCTCATATGTTTGATGAACCCTTCGTGTGAAGGTTTGAGCTCAGCTGTTGTACTAATGAAGTGAGCTTCAGTGACTGACAGTGTTCAGGATGTTTTGGTCCTTTCACAGTTCATCAGTGTCAAAGCTGTGATGACTGTTTTACACTTTGTGAGCGAGAACAATAATTAGAACAATGTCAACAGAATTTCAAACAGTTTTGAGTCATTCATCATTTCAAAATACTTTGCTATTAAAGAGCCAAAGTTTCTGGTAATGTTGCAATGTGTTTTTATATTTGCTGTTATCTATGCTATGTCTAATTGCATGTAAAGATGGGTGCTTAATGCAAGTTGATAACTAATAACGTGGCCAGGAATATCAACCTGTAGGGACTTCATAAATGACTGATACCTACCATTTTTATGAGAAATCTACAGTGGGTCTGTGATATGACCATAAGTCTCCATGGGGCCCTAGCACTGCTTTAAACGTTTTGTTTTTTTAGTCCAACAATAGACCAATGCCATCTTATCTAGAAACTCTTCTTCAGTTTCACTCTTCATCCGGAGCTGTGGCCGTCTAGCAGTTGTTCTTGGATGTGTCCAAAAATAGACTTAAAACAACAGGTGATCAAGTTTTTTCAATAATAGCTTCAAATCTGTGGAACAGTCTACCACTTGATGTTATTATTTTTCCATTGTCCAGAACTGTAGTTTCTACTGTGCATTTTGGGAGCATTTTTATTAATTTACAGTACACATTTTATCTCGTGATCAAAGATTTAGGAGTAAGATGAAGAATAATTAATATTTTATATCACACATTTTTGATTTATTGTTCATCTTTTACCTTTAGGTGAGTAACGGACACTCATTGGACAAATATGATATTTACATGTTCATTTGAATGAGAAAGTGTCTCCAAACTTCAACAGAAAAATAATATAAACATGACAACCAACACAGAAAGAACAAAATGACGTTGTGTTGTGTGGCTTTTTATTGACATAATATAATTTTCAAAATGTATTAAATTAATTGACAACTTATTGGTTGATTTATTTGATGTATTGTTTGTATAATGTGTCATAATCATTGAATGAGTCTATCAGAAATACTGAAACATTAAAAGCAAATAGGGATTTTTTTTTTTAATTTTGAAAACATTTTACAGTGAATTTCCTTAAAATTATGAATCTAAGTAATTTATTGGTTCAATTTCTAAAAACTGCAGTTTTACAATAATAAAGACATAAACATTATTGGCTGGAATTTTCCTACTTGTTCAGCCGATAACATCGTTGTCGCTTACAAACATGTTTTTAGTACAACAGCCACTTCAGTTCAGCAGTTCATCTCAATAATAATAACAGATTCCTGGTCAATCCACTTTCCAGATCAAGGTCACTACTATTACTTTGCATTACCGTACGTTTGATTACATTTATTTCTGAAAATGTTGATACATTAATTCTGAATGACTCTTCAGCTGTGATGAACCCTTAATTTTTAAATGATATCCAAGTGGTCTCTCAGGAAACACCTGACCTGCCGACTTTCCGGTCTTGTTGTTGTGCATTTGCCACTTTCAGGTTGTCAAAAAAACTGAATCAGATCCTTCTGTTCTTTTTTTAAGTTCTCCCAAGATCGTAATGTTGACAGCAACTGGATTACCACTTCCAGTTTGTTTGCTTTCAATTGTATTAAACCATTGTGAGGATTTTCTCATCCAACTTTCAAAGCTAAGCGTCCATCACAACTTTCTTACATAAGAAACTTTCCCTGTACTTCTCATGCTTGTCAGTTTGAAGCTGTTTCCCTCAAAGTGAAATAGGATCAGGGCCCCGAGCTGCTACCACATGATTGATGAAAGATTAAAAGGATTGTTGAGATTGAAGGCACATTTAGCGCCCCACTGAGGTCCAATTTCTTGTCCTTGTGCTGGTGGTGGGACTGCCACCATGCAGATGTGAGGATCACTGCAGTGAATGCCAATAATGTTCAGTTCTTGGAGGCACAGCAACTGGAACAAGAAAGCAATCATTTTTAATCTGACTGCTCTTTGTCCTCAAAGTGTCATGGAGGTGTATTGAAAAAAATATGAATAAAACAAGGACACTGCAAAACCTCTAAAGAAATGTTCATATGGCATAGTGCAGATTTTTTAAGCTTTTGATTATGCGGTTTAACCTCTACTGAAATGTTTGACAGCTTTTTGACTGAAGACAAATTGCCAACACATAAACCCAATTAGCAACTTTTCTGTCTAGAAACTTTATCAATAAAATCCACCTTCATATCTCTTGGTTTTGTCCTTCATGAGGCTGACTTGAACAGCATTGCATTAGGTCTCGATTTGTTTTTCCTTTATTTTTGTAACATTACAGAATAAATTGGAAGACACTGTCCTTTTAATTAAATAAAGCACATTTCATGTCAGATATCTGTCTTCTACAAAAAAAAACGGTTTTATAATAAATCCAAAAAAGGATGCTTAATTGCTTTTATCATCATCATCAGCCATCAGTGCTGCTCCACTGCAGGTTATGCGGTTGAATGTGCGGCAGCCCTGTAATTAGAGGTAATATTTCTAAATGAGGAATCAGAAGATGAACATTATTACATGGTATCTTTATATTTTTATACCACAGAATGTTTTCAGCTGTATCAAGCATTTTTCAGGGCTTGTGATCACAAGTAGAAAGATTACATGTCTCAGAATAGTCTGTTAATGTTTTACTGCCTTTATAAAAGCCACAGGAGATTGTATTTTTGTCACTGCGGTCACAGTACATGTGATGGCTAGCACACCAGCTGGCTTATTCATCTGAAACAGACACTCGGCCAGTTTTGCCCTTGAAATTCTGTCCTCTCTTTCTCCTGAGCCACAGCTCTTTGGAGGCATATGATTAGTGGTGACTAACAGCGATAAGGACCACACGTCTGTCAAAATCAAGCTGCTGTGCCCTGACCATGTTGTCCTAATATGAACTGAAGTCTGGTGTCAGGGTCTGGGGTCAATTTACCAATTCAGCAGTGCATTAAGTCTTTCCCTAAGCTGACTTTAACTGACAATTATTAGTTTGTGGCTCAAAGCATAAAATAGCCACAACATACTCACACAGACACATCCAGGAGCAAGCTATTTGAGCTTAGGCACTGATGCATGCAAATATGTTGGATGCAACACAGGTTATGAATTATTAAGCAGGCTTAGTTTGCAATAAATTATACAAACTCATACAGGAGCGAGCTCTCACACATAGTACATCATCATAAAGGGTAAGTAGTTCAACAATGATACATTTTTGCTCATCCAATTTTCTTCAATTATAGGAGAGAACCAGAACCTTGTTGAGTCATTTGCAATTGATCAAAACAATTGAAAGAGACTGTCTCCAAGCAGAGTGCTGCCTCTTTTCAGACCCAGAGAAAAAGCCCTTGATGAGGTCATTGTATACAGTTTGAATATGAATGTAATCAGAACATTTTGCAAAAGATCCCACTCTGAAGACCACTCAAAAGCCTCAGCTATTATTACAGAGCGAGCGGCATCTGTGCTCTGACCTCATCCACTGCACTGTCCCTCACTAAAAGGCTGAGTTATGACTGGCACAGAGAGGAGCTGAGGCGCTCGCTTGTAAATGAGCGTGGTGCGAAACCGAGTCTTCATGCGTGTCACGAACAGCTCATCATTACTTTTACAGAGGTTGACTTGAGTCACAGCCTAACATATGGGTTATGATGCCTCAGACTGTAGACACACTATGCATTATAAAAACAAATTTATTCTAAAAGCTCTGAAGCAGCTGTGCCCAATATAATTATTGATCATAGAATTTATAACAAATTGTGTTAAGTACAGCTGCAGTATGTTTAGTTTTAGCAGCTTTCTCAACAGAAAACACTACGAAGAGCCTTATTTTCATTCTTTAATCGCATCTTCGAGACTTCAATGTTCTGCAGTGTTGTTTGTGTAACTCCAAATAAAGTCACTGTCTGTGTACCACTACTCATACTAAGCCTAAAACAATTCATGAGCTGTCTTCGTCTCTGCAAAAC
The DNA here is from genome assembly GCA_006937955.1 of Pachypanchax playfairii. NCBI lineage: Eukaryota > Metazoa > Chordata > Actinopteri > Cyprinodontiformes > Aplocheilidae > Pachypanchax > Pachypanchax playfairii. The sequence continues at coordinate 4,501,629 of SSNP01000017.1, read as the reverse complement.
CATCCAACACTTTTCAATAATACCTGCCGAGCCGCTTGTTGCACTCACCTCAAACAGAAAATGAGTTGCTGCTTTACACTCAAACATTTTTGACTGATCAGCCACCAGGTGAAGCCTCATACAGTATTAATTTCACACAGTATATGGCAGGTCTGTGGAGATGCTGAAGCTCTCCTATAAACACTCAAAATGGCTACAGCTCAGATATTTTGTTGCTCCTTTTGGCAGCAGGTCTGTCAAATACAATGTTGATGCATCCTGGCCTTTGCAGCTGATGATGCCTTTGGGAAATTAGAAATAAACTGAAAGCTGACAGACTCAGTTTCAAATACCAAACTGAAAATGCATAAAGTTAAAATTGAGTCTTTGACTCCTAAAAATTTAAGACACTTTGTCATTATTATTATATTACAACAAAGTTAAAGTGTGTTAAAAACTGGTCTCTTAAGTCTTAATGGTGATTTAATTTATTTGTTTTTTCATAAACCTAGAAACAAAAAAAAAAACCCACAACAATCATAATTAATAGTAAACTAGTATAAAAGCACCCGAAATGACCCACGTACTTGAAAGAATGATAATGTGTTAATAACCGTTTGTTTGTTTTTTTGTTTTTCTTTTTGCCTTTTGGCAAGTTAAAATGTTGTTTTTTACCAGTGGGTTAAGGAATAATTTATATAAAAACAAACAGGTCTTGTAGTCTTAGTTCTTCCTGTTAAAGTGTTTGTGACGTGCTCATGTCTCATTAAAACATTTAGAAGCATTATAATTTTATTTCACAAAACATAGTGAAAACTTGTGTTGTTTGACACTTACAAGACCAGCATGAATATTGTTTGCATCCACGATGACACTGAGACTGACTGTGTATGAGCAGCAGAACTTGAAGCCTGTGGAACTAATTTAGGCTCAAACATATACTGCTGTGCGTCCCAAAACTGGTTCTCTTCAGACTGACCCGAGTCAATATTTTTTATACAGAAAAGAGATAAACCCTCAGAAATGACAGAGTTTTGACCTGATTCTCCCTTTAGTTTATGTCATAATAATCACTTTGTTCACACTTATCATTCTTTGTTCATCACTTCTGGTAAATGTGCCCTCCTCAAAATTGTACAGCAATATTCCTTAAATTGTTCCTTATTGTTCCATTTTATGTATACAATTGGTTACTATGATTGCTATGAAGTAGTAAAAAAACACAAAAATCACATTTCATTTCATTCTTTGCCTTGCAAACAACTCCTTACCATAGTTCAACTATTTTACATAGTGGAGTTTCTGAAATAGTGCAGCATTACATTTTAACACTTAGGCTGTGAAGGAGAGGGGTTCAGCTGAGTTCCCTGAAGCTGCAAGTGCATTAACCCCAGTAACTGAGATGTTCTACAAATTGTTCAGCTCAGAGACTCTTTGGATCACTCAGTAGAATGTGTCCTATCTGAAAGTGGTTTCCCAGTATGTGATTCAGCAAATATACAGTGCCATCACGACAAGCCTGCACAGAGCAAGCCCACATGTAAGAGCTCTCAAAATTAAAGTACCAGCCACCAGCATATGTAAATGACTATACTACGACACTGTCCCTGTCTCTGTTACATCTTGTTTCTTTCAGACTGAGAGAGGTTGAAGTTAAGTGCCTTCCTTCATAGTCAAAAAAAACCTTTAGTTTTTTCACTTATTTAAGAGTTCAATCAATGTCCTTTATTACTGTCACAAACTAAAATACCAAAAATAATAATATTCAGAAACAATCTGAAGGGTTTTCAGCTAATTGAGAATACAGAAAACTCAGTCATTTTAGAGTTAAACTTATTTCTGTTTTTAATATTTTTAAAACAAATTATAAGTGTCTCTGGAAGAAGGCATTGTTTTCAAAATAATTTATTCTGGCAAAATAGATTTTCATTTTGTTCAGTTACATTAAATTCTTCAAAGCGTGTCCCTTTTTATTAATTTATTTCAGTAGGACAGAAGACTGTCAGAGAGAGCTGTAATGCTTCTGTTAGTTTTACTGCATCCGTGTTAATCTATGAACAATTTAAAGCCTCTTAGCTTTGACAACTACTCAGAGCTTGGCAGAAACTTGTATTTTCCCTTGCAAAGCAGCAGCTGCCAAATTAGCATTGCTGCAAGAGATCTGTTTTATTTAGAATTGACCGGCAAGGAGTTTGTCTCCACTGACTTGCTTATTGCCTACAGCCAAGATTGTGTGAGATGACCCGACATGTCATGTGACCCCATCAAGAACATCACCTGTGCGTCTCCTCTGAGAGCACTGTCCCTGATAAATGAGTCTGAGGTGATGAGCAGCTGATGGAGTGGCGACCAAAGGTCAAGATGCTTGGGGAAGCTTCCGTCTGTTCCCTCATTTCAATCTGGACCAACAACACCTTGTGCAAATGCTTAAAAACCTCAGGCAAAGGTCAGCCATAGAGGAAATAAAATCCATCATTTGATTCAGATGCTACCTTTTTTTATTTGACTGGACAAACAACTTGTTAAGCAATAATGACAATATAAAAGAAATCCTATTTATTCTGGTGCTTGTCGATTGTATAATTGCAGATGTGTAAAACTGACTAACACAATTACATACACATTTTTTATAGATTTAGTTTACATTATATAAATCTACTGAGTTTTATCACCTCTTCACACAAGTCCTTAGCATTCCTTTAAATTGCTTCTAATGCTGTAAAGGAGAAGATAGCTTTACAGCACAGAATGTGGGAAACTAAAGAACAGGTTATTTTCTTTTGTTGTTTATTTTCTTTAATTAGATGCACAAAGACTTTTCGTTTGCTCAAACAATTACTTTGGTGAAACCACTCAGTTTTTTTTTTTTTTATCTAATCTTCAATTTTCCTACACGGTTTTTCCACACAGTGCACAAATTTGAATGTGTTTATGAGCATAAGCTGACACGACAGCGCTTCTAGCAGAGCTGAAGGAGATGGGAGAGAAGGATATGGTAAAAAGAAAGAAAGAAAAAGAAGAGCAGGGAATGTGTAATTTGTATGGCACTGCACACACCTTGTAGCTCGTATGGACACAGGGGGCAATTGACCTGAGCAGTCTGCACTCACCTATACTCACAGCTGAAGATGGCCTCAATAAAATGTCATCTTTGAAATTGTCACGTGCCAAGCTGTGGCCCTGCAGTCTACACCCAGGATTGTAGGAGGCAGGTGCAAAGACTTTGAAAATAAGAGCTTTTGCCAACTCCTGGAGTTAAAATTTCCATCACAGAGGAAAAAACTTCAAAATGTCAGTGGTCAATCAATTCAAATAATCTCAGCTGCAGAATATAAAGCAGAGCAGATCTGCAGTGTTCATAGAAAATGTTATAAAATGACCTATCATCCCTGAGAGAAAATGTGAAATCTTATTTGCTTTGGTGTGCCAGATTGTGAGGGTCATTTCATTCACAGAACTAAAATACATTTTTTAGGTAATGTCTCTAAATATGATGGAAAATACCTCCCCGCCACCATCACTCCTCCCCCTTCTGCTGTCTTCAAGCAATTCAAGAGAACAACATGCTGTTAAGAGAGGCTGCTCTATTTTTATTTGCTCATATTTAAAAATATTATTTGACTTGGAGCAGTTTAATTGTGTTCGTGGGTTTACAAACACATCATAAGCTTTACAAGATAACAGTATGGAGCTGTTGAACAAAGGCTTTTTACACTGCTGAATTCTGGTCAAGTTTAGATCCTCAGGTCATTAGAGAGCCCTGCATGTGGCTGGCTGTACATTCCAGACTTAGCTGTGTCCAATTGTTTGGCTCTGTTTCTTTACTTCATTAATGCACATGAGCTGCTCCCGGGAACTCTCATCAATGCTAATGAGCATATTAGTTTTCCCTGGGGCCAGCTTCTGCCTTTTGATCAAGTTAATATTGGTCAAAGACACAAGGAAGTTGGCACAAAAAAAGAAAGATTTCGAATTTGAGGTTAGGTTTTTTACTCAAAATTTGAAAGTTCTTATGCCCTTTAAAAAAAATAAAATAAAAAACACAACTCCCTAATAAGACTGAATGATTAAAAGCCAGACAGCTCAGGTGGTTTCCTCTGTACTCCAAGGCAACATTTTGAGTAATTTCACCTGCTAAGAAATTAAACAAAAAAGTGCTTTTTCTGTATGCCCTGTGGTGAAAGGCAATGTGTTCTGTTTAATGGTGCCACAGTTCATTAGCATTTGATTTTGAGCTCAGCTTTTTCAGTCATATCCCAAAGCACGAGTGTGCTGCTTCAGATGTGCTATATTTGTGCTTTATGCCTTAAAGTGATGCTCAAACTAGATCCGCTGAGAATGAAACACTCACTGGCTGAACTGTTGTCCGCAGAACATTTCACTCGTCAACATATGCATTATTTTACAAGATTCAAAGGATTGTAGCTGAAAACAGAATAAAAAGATATGTAGTTGCACCAGATATGTGATTGTTTTCAACATTTTGGTCATCTTCAGTGGAAAGTACTCAAATCTATTATAAATGAAGAGGAATCAAAGCTTGATACTTGGATTGGCTGTGACTTACTGTGGTAAGAAGTATTTCTAGGTATAACTTACAAAATATTGCAGGTCCTAGCTTTGAAAATATTGTCAAGAAAAAAAAAAGTATTTTTATATAAAAAAATAAATAAATAAAAGTAATTATACAGAGTTAAGAGTTATATTTAAAAATGATGTCAATTTGTATAAATTGTATTCACAGAAACTAATGCAAGTTCAAGATCCTTTACAGAAAAAAGTGAAAATGTCCAATTTAAATCAAATTGTTTATAAGTTTTAACGCAATAATTTTTTTTTTTTCAGTACAACCAAATTCATTCTTATTAGTATTCAGCCAATAAAAAAAAAACAAAAAAACAGTTACATTTACATGTCGGTTCAAACAAATGCATTCCTGATCAGTAGGTTGTAGATCAATACAGTTTAATTAAATTACCAATAATGAAAACAGCGAAAAGCTGAATACAGATTGATGTTGATGCTCAATAAAATTACAAAACTTGCAGATTCAGACAGACTTCTAGTCAGAAAAGTACCAATACTGTACACGAAGTACAATTGTTGATATTAAACTGTCGTCTCTCTCTTTTGGATTTTTAAAAATATTTTAAACACTTGACTTGAAATGACAAGAAATAGAAAAGAAAAACTTGTATTTCAAACCTTCACAATCATCCCACGTTCTGTGATTCTCAAAAGAGCAATGTTGCCATAGGTGGGAGAACGCTAACCCAGAACATAAAGGATCATTCTCATCTGCTTAAAAACACATCTGCTTAATAAAAGTGAAGTGACTGAGTTTTTGATTCATTTTACTCCCACTTGTGTTCACAAAGGGATTCAAACAAGTCCTCCCACGTGCACAAGCCATCAGTGTGTTCATAGTGATGACCATGAAGCAAAAGGGATTCTCTGCATCATGTTTGGGAGTCCAGAACATACTTAGTTTATACTCAGATGGTTTTCTTGAAATTAAACAGCTGTCAGAGAGATTGAAATGAGTGAAATAACCAAAGTGTTGTAATTGTGTGAGGAGCAACTTTGGTCAAGAAAACATGTTGTAGATTTCTTGGCCTCAGCTGCATTCACAACAACAACAACTAGTAGTTTTAGACAGCTGGGGCTCGCCCGGTGTTCAAATACAACAAAAGGTGCAGAAAATTACCTAAACATACAATGAATGCATACATTTTAAGTTCATAATGGCAGGCTCCCAAACTGGTGGTGATCAACTCGTATTCCAGAAACCATAAAAGAAACTACATGGTTCAGGGAAACAATCTGAGACAAAAGAACCCTTTGGGTAAATGATAGATGGGGGTGAAAAAGTGTATGAATCTGGCTGAAATCACAGGCATCCATCCCCCACCTGTCAGAGAGTGACTAATTTCAAAGTGGGAGCTGGGTACTGGCAAGCTGAGTGCCTCAGGTCAAAAGAGCTGCTTGGGTTACAGCGAGGTGCTCGGTACTGGCTGCGAGATAATGACTGCGAGCTTACATGACACTCCATGTACACCACCTTGTTACAGAGGCTGTCCCGGCAATGGAGCCACACATCGGATCAATCATGAGAATCGTCTCTGCTGGTAACACAGCATGCCACTGTGTGTGGACTGGTTGCACAGTTCCCCTTGACAATGGAACTAAAGTAACTCTGTATCCACCTGTGAGGAGGACTGTAAAATCCCTGTTTTTGTAAAACAATTCTTTTAGGTATTACTGCAGAATATTTAAACTAAAATAAGTCAAATGATCAACAGACAGTAATTTCTGTTCATAATAAACCAAAATACATTTAGCTTTTGAATTTATGAAACTACTACAAATACTTTCACACCAATCATTTATTGTACTAATAGTAATACTTGTGTTCTGTGTTACTAACTCCTTCAACAGGAACTGCAATTACTGTCATTATCACTTGTACTGTTACTACTGTTAACACTACAGAGAGGGTTGTTAGCACATGCTAGTTCATGCTAATAGTTACACTTGCACACAAGTCTAAGAACCCCTGCTGATAGAATTACTTTATAAGAAACTGGTCAAAGGATTGTTCAATTATAAATTTTAAACATGACACAATCTTTCTATAAAACTAGGTGAGACTTGTGCATCAGATTTTGTAATGTTAAATAAAACACTGTGCAAATGTTTGGGTACCTAGAAGGTTTGAGCTGTAACATGGAAAATGAAGTGCTGATTCATCTTAGTACATTGTAGCACACAGGGGTGGAAGTTTTAAGATATACCTGTAAATTGACATGGTGTTAGCTGTAGATATGAGCAAGCTCAGAAGTTCAGCTTCTGTGCATTAAATAAACGGGTGTGCAAATACAGTGATTGGTCAACAGGAACAGGTTATATAAACGCAGATACGACACAGATCTTTGTTTTTACTTTGTATAAATTACTGAAGGAGAACACAGGCAATTTAACTAGGACATCTTTTTTGCTATGAAAGTATGACTGTTGTGCATAAAGATCCTAATCTAGCATTTAGAGTTAATTCATTCTAACTCATTCTCCATAGAAGACAAACAAAGACAAAATGGTTTTCAAATTTACCAACTTTACAGACCTTGTTCATTTCAACAACAAAAGGCACATTTATTTAGCTGTTTAGTCTTAGAATAACAGAAGTTATATAAATATAAAATAATAATCATAGCAAATCTGCCCTCCATCCAGGACCTGTACTCCTCCAGAGTCAGGAAAAGGTCAGGGAGCATCAGCAAGGACCCCTCTCACCCAGGATCTCACCTCTTCTCTCCCTTCAGGTCGACACTACAGATCTCTGTACACCAAAACCACCACACAAACAAATATGCTTAACTCTCCTAACAAGAAAATAACTGGTTCCATCATTAAAAAAAATGTTATATAGCTACCTGCTCTGTACCACCTGACCTCAAACCACCAACTAGACCTTCATGGTGGTAAAATGCTGCTAATGTATCTCGTGTGTGTTCTATGTCCAACACTGTCTATTATCTTATATATGTATGTCTATCATTACAAGTGAAATGTGAGCTAGAACCAAATTCCGTGTGTGTGTGGAACATACTGGACCAAATAAATATAATTCTGAAATTGTTTTCCAAAAGACTTTGGGAGCACTGAGCTTACTGCAGGCATTAGACGTCAAGAAACTGGGTTTTTTAAATGCCTGATGCATCTAGAAACAAGTTCTGCTGAAGGAAACATTTTGTGTAGATGCAACAACAAAATGCAAATTCTGCATTTGTCTTTATGCTACAATCAATAGAAAACATTTTACTGTTGAGAAAGGGTCAAAGTTATAAAAAATCCAGTATTTTTATTTTATTGCTATTTTGATGGAGAAAAAAAGTGCTATTACCACTACAGTACTTCTATTCTACAAACTACTCAGTGTTTATTCCAGTGGCCCTTTAAGCAAATCAGTCTAATGACACCAAGTAAATCAAACTGTAGAAATGTTTAGAATTTAACGGGTGACTTAATGTTCACAGAGAAATCGGGTTATTTTAAAGCTTCCAGTCTGTACGGTAGGAAAACTGGCAAAAAATGCCTTAGTGAGGAACATTAAAATCAATATCTTTAATGAATCAATCTACTGTCACAAAACAATAACAGTTTTTGGAGCTAATAGGATAACAACAGTTATGACTAAATGTTATGTCTTGTTTCACATCGGATCACTATTTAATGCACTGAAATAAATCCTTCTTTTGCCTCTTACCACATTCCTCTCAAATATGAATTCTTAAACATGTTTGACCTTCAGTCTGAAAGAGGTTTTTAATAGCATAAAAAAAAAAAGTAAACTATGTCCACATAGGCACTTACAGTCAGTTGAGTGCAACATATAGACTCAGAAACATGTGGGTGAGTTCCGTCTTTCGGAGGTATCGCGTTGCTTAGTCCAGACTAAATTCATACTATTGATATCTGAATTGATCCTTTGGCTCCAGATGAGACCGCCTATATCGACAAACTTACTATAAAAGAATAAAAAAAGGATCTTCACTGATGGAGCACTTTTGTAAACTCAGGTTACTGGCAATGAAAAAGCAGATGGTCAAATTCAAAAAACTATAATCTTACAAGGCAAAACAAGTAAACAAACACTTGCATGAATAACATGAAAAAAAAAACATCAAGCAATAAATAAAATCAGATGAGGGTCAAAGTTGGTGAATGATAAAAGGTCATTTTGTGGTCGTAGAAGTATTAAAAGGAGTCAGATGCTAAAGTGTTGCAAATAATAACAAAAATGTTTTTAGGAACATTTGATTCAATGTTCAAAGAAAATGTGTTTTGTAATTTATCAAAAGAAAACCTCAATTTTTGGGGCTTGGCCTTCAACTACTTCTGCTTCTCCTGAATACTTTTATTAAAGTGTCAATGACCAGAGATATGGAGGTGGATGTTCCTTCATGTGATACAATCAGCTTCAGGTTTAGTGCTGCATTTATGGGGTGGAATTTCTTATATTTTTGGTGAAGTAAATCAAATAGAAATTTTGACCCATTTTGTAACAGATAACTAAAACTAAACTGTTTGTACAAGCTTGTTTGCTGTTAGTTTTACAGATTTCTGTTCAGTTTCATATCTCAGAACTTGTCAACAATCCTGTGGCATGTTTTAATTGGGATTAAAATAAAAAACTCCTGTTGATTGTGGATTTTAATTTCAATGTTAAACCAAAATCAAATGGACTTAGAAACTGTCATTTTATAGACCTGACTTGTTCTATACTTTTTATCATGACCACTTAACACCTTAAAAGAATTAAGATGTTCTCATATCAAAATAATTATATTTTATCTGTATATATAATTCTTACATACTGTACTCATGTCTGTGGCCCATCACTACTCATGCTGTATTTACATATGTAAATCTTCTTCACCTTCTTCCTAGTAAATATGTTGTTGCACGGCTGCACGGTGGCACATTTGGTAGCATCGCTGCCTTGCAGCGAGAAGGTTCTGGGTTTGAAGCCGGGCTGGGATCTTTCTGCATGGAGTTTGCATGTTCTCTCCATGCATGTGTGAATTTTCTCAGGGGGCTCTGGTTTCCTCCCACAGTGCAAGAGGTTAATTGGCAACTCTAAATTGTCCAGAAGTGTGAGTGGTTGTTTGTCTCTGTCTGTCCCTGTGATGGACTGGCGACCTGTCTGTCCCCTGCTTCTCAACCTATGACTGCTGGAGACGAGCTCCTTGCAACCCTGAACAGGAAGAAGCAGGTTTAGAAAATGGATGGATGGATGGAAGGGAGCACAAGAGCAAAAGTGGACTGAGGCCAAATTCCTTGTGTGTGTAAATGTACCCCCCCCAAAAAAAAAAAATAATAATAATTTTGATTAAGATTTTTATAAATATTTTTCGAGTTGGAAAATTCTCATTTTCACCACATTTAACAAATGAAACTGATTTAGGCCGTTAGTTCAGTTTGTATTTTCCTTTTGGCATTTTAGTCTGACAAATGATCCAAATGGGAATTTAAACCCAACTTTCAATCCTTTGTTATAAAAACAGATAAAATTCACCTATTATCATACTTTTGACACCAATTACATAAAAGGTGTTTAAACATCTTTTTGTAATACACAATCTTTCCCATTTGAGTTTTACTGAACAGAATGTGGAAATGACCTTGAACTAATTATCAGTGTATTACAAGCCTAACTGAGAAACAGACAAGCTCACTCAAACTTCCAGTTAAATCATGAACGTCTTTGTCTGTGAGGAAGAACTCAAGTCGTCCACACACAAAAGGTCTGAGATGCACTTTGAACCAAGAATTTAAAAGCTACAACGTTAACCATGAAACCACGGTTTAAAATACTGATGCTAAGAAAAAAAAAAAAAATCATATGGCTGAGCAGAGATGACGTTTCACCCATTCAAGGACATAAATGAATAGGAAACAGCTAAACAGGGTGATTTGTTTGTCTTTAGAGTAAATGCTGTTAGTGTCTGATTGCTCTTTTGTCAAAGGCTTTTATTAATCTCCAGAAAACTACATTTGTGTTTTATGTCCATTTCTGTCAACTTAAAAAAAAATGTGTTAGTGCTGAAAGCATTATCTAAAAAGAAGGTCATGTATTTCTGTAAGATATAATTTTCCTTTCAGCTTTCTAAATGCTCTGAAACTGAAAATTATTCCATTGCTGAAAATGATCATGTTATGAAAAGCAGCTGCTCTTTTTTTAAAAGCTGAGAAATGTGATTACCACTTAAGGATTACAAAACTCAACATACTGTTTAAAAGCTGAAAACTGTTGATTTTAGATGATACTTTACTATTTAACAAAATTGTTCCTGCACTGGTTAGACTTTTGGCATAGAGAGATGAAAAGCCATAAAAATAAATGTCAACATAACTGATATAGAAAATGAAACTAACTGTTAGATGCACAGAATTCATGTGTTCTCAAAGGGAATATTAATAATTATGTTAAACTGGAACTCTTTAACAAGGTGACTCCACCCCACAAATGATGTCAGACAATGTTATTAAACTCACAGCGAGAGTGCAGGTCTATTTTAGTTTTAGACATAAGATACAGTATCCCTTGAAGCAGCTAAATCCCAGTTGTTCCTGCGTGTGAGCCAGAGGCTCGTCCTTACTGAGGGGGTAGGTGCTGCTTCTTTTCTGCTGCCTGCAGAGACGTGTGTAATGCAGAGAGAGCAGCTGAGAAAACATTTCAGTGGAGACAGGCCGTCTCAACCTGCCTTTTCCCAACAGCTGGAATAATAAATGCTCTCATTTAAGATGGTTAAATAAGTATACCTCAGCAGAACACAAATAATCTCCAACTATAGGGAAAATGCCAGTGGGATGAAGACTGTTGTGTTTTAGCTAATTAAATCATGCAACAAGAGACATTTTCACACAAGATTAAAAAATGAAAAAAAAAAAAGATCAAAACACTAGAGCGAGGACATTAAAATATTGTCTGTGGATTGATGGGATTCACTTTCTTCTTCATGTTGAACATGAATAAAACTACCATTTAGAATTAGCGTATTGTATGTCAATAGCATTGAAAGAGTCACAGTTCTATTAGAAACTGTGACTAAAAAAAACACATGAAACTACTCAATCCATTTACTGACTCTTCATTTCAGTTTTATGAAAATGCAGTACGAATAGAATCTGATAATGTTTAATTTTAATGGGATCATGTCTTACTGAAGAACATCCAAAACATTAAAAGTTAAATGTTACAAATAATTATGACTTATACAATCACCACCTAAAGATTAAGGAATTGTCATTTTCCCATCAATTATAAACAATTTAATGACTATAATAGTTCTTCTAGAAAATATCAACTTTTTTGATGAAAATTTTAGACTAATTCAGTCTACTATTCACAAAATTTCCCATTCCAAATTTACAAGATCACTTAAAGTCTTTAAGTTGACAACATCTGGTTGACCCTAACCTGACTGGCTGCTCGAACGATACCTTGAGAAGAAGTCTCATATACCTCTTCAATAAATAAACATCTCACTCAGGAAAAGCACAATTCATTCTAGAACTGCACATTGTTGAGAATTTATTTTCAGTCATCCTACAAACATGTTAATAAGAAGATGAATTCCTGATCGCTGCTGTAAAAGGCTGAATTGAAAAAGTGTACCTGTTGGATCCAGGGCGGGGCGACAGCATGACATCCTCTACTCCCTGAGTTACAGGTGGACATTGACCACCAGGGTAGTTTAAGTCAAGGGAATCTCATCAAAGATTTAAAGTGAAAAACAGGCACTTGATTAGTATTGGGAATTCACAGGGAGGTTACCTTTAACAGGTGTTGGGGCAATGTAAGACACTGACAAGTTTCTGTTTGTTCATCTTGATGGCAAATCTCCTTAAGCTTTCACAAGTGATACACAGTTTATGATGATGAAGCAGGTGAGTGGTTGACAAATTGAAGTTTTCCAGATAACAATGGGAGGATTTCTCCTTCTCTACAGAGATATTGGTAATCAGGGGAATACAAACTGGAGAGAGGCAGAGACAGGCAATTAATGGCTGACAGGCTGGGGCAGAAAAGCTTAACAATCACTGATCTAATATTCAAGCTCAAAAATATGATCTGTTCAAAAGATCAATGTGCATCCAATCCAACATATATAAACCTCAATCCAAAATCCAACAGTGATCAGATAAAAATCAAGGGGTAAAAGAGTATGGTGTCAAACTTACAGAGCCATTAGGACTGCAGGAAACCAGAGGCAGAAACCAAGGACAAGCAAACAGGTTGGCAACTCAAGACACAAAAACAGAAATGCTGAGAACAAAATACTCAAGATGAGCTGACAGAAAGCAGGTGGAACAGGTGAGTATAAGATAATCACTCAAATGTCCCAAAACTGCAAAATAAAGTAAAAAATACTTAAATCTGACATTGTTTTTAAATTGTAGATCAATATACATACATACAAGCTTTTAAATCTCCTGAGCCAGCTCTAGGAGTCTCAAACTCCTGTCCTCATGGATCACTATCATGGATGTTTTAGATGTTTTTCAGCTCCAACACACCTGACAGAATTATTTAATTACTTTCTTACTGTATCAATAAGTCCTGCAGAGGCCTGTTAACGACCTGCTCATCCAAACCAGGTGTGTTGACGCAGAGGAACATCCAAAACCTGCGGCCCTGGAGGACTTGAGTTCGGCACCCCTGGTCCATGGCTTTCTGTGTTCCATGTTCAGAGTAGCACACCCATAATTTTAATCCAGACCAGTTTGTTCTTTAAATTATTATTTTGAACCATAATTCAAAATCTGTGTCAGATTTTAATTAGTCAACTTTCAGCAATTGCTTTATTATTTTTTTGTTGTCAGTTTTGAGTTGTTTCATCTACTATTGTGGGATTTTTTGTTTCTTTAACAGAAAAGTACCAACAATTTTGTTCACATCTGAACATGGTGAGTAAAACAGGTGCAAGCAATGAGACAATTATTGATGCTGCAGGAGAGATGTGTTTGAGTGCATCTCCGTCAACTCAAACCATCACACATCTTGAGTGCATCACATGACAAAATTTATGAAAAAGGCATTTTTAAAGACAATGAGGGGCTCAGAATAGGCTTCTCAGTTTGTTCTGTTTGTGAATGTACTAATATAAAGACAATAATGTTCCACTTTATGATTTTTTTTCTATACATGAATTAAAAATTATTTCTCAAAAGCTCACACTCAGGAAGGCCTACACATTCAAACCAGAGATCTTCCTGCAGAGAGACGACTTGTTGATTACCTCCCTGAAAAGCAAACAGCTTTAAAATAAATTCAAGAAGAAGTTTTTAATTTTTTTATGCAAAGTGGACAGTTGGTGATATCTTCAGGGTTTCCAGCTAGTGGAGGTTAGGGACAGGCCTTGGTTATTAAACTGACCAAACAGAGCAGTGCAGAGCAATGAAAGAAAAGTTAAGATATGTGAGCAGTGCCAAACTGTAATTAAAGAAGTGAAAATGGATTTTCACATTTTGTCTCAACAATCTGTTGTTTGCCCTTATTTTAGTATTTCTGTTTACATAGCATGTCCTAAGAACATGAGGGGGAAAAGACAATAATGAAAGAGCGTGACTGAATTATTAATTACTTTCACTTCTTTTTTTAATGGTGGAAACTTCTGTACATCCCCTTCATGTCTTTACAATTGTTTTACAGGCAAAATGTGCTACCATGTCACTGCTGGAAACTGAAAGGACTATGTTGGTGTTGGACCAAACCAGATGGGGTACAGAAATCCATTTTAAGATTTTCTGCTTTCACTGGTTTACGATAATCTCCAGCAGTGTCTTTGGTTGGTTGTAGACATGACAGTGGCTTCCAGAGCACAAATACAAGATGCAGTTGGGGGGGTGGGGAAAGATGAAGAGAGTGATGAAAAGTGGAGATATTGACAGTGCTGCAGGAGTGGAAACAGATGGCGGGTAAAATCTACCAGCCTGCAGGAACACAGAAGTGGGATTTTGAGGTGGATCAGAAAAAGCTTCAGCAAAGGTGAAAACAGGCTCAGCTCACAGTTGTAGCCCCTCCCATCCAAGTCTCTGGTGAATTCTAACAGTTGTTGCTCTAATGACTCAAAAAACTTTGAAAAAAAAAAAGATAAAAAAATACAAGGACATACTTTCTGTGTGAAAACAACTGATTATTCTTATATTTACAATTATGTATAAGAAAAATGGTAAAGACATAGCACGCTGCACCATAGCATTGACATACTGATCATAGACTGAAACTGAGATACTTTTTTTACATGCTGAAACCTGAATCAAGTAGATTTACTGTATGTTTAAACACTGATAACAAACTACCTTAAAATTTGTGTTTTATTAACTCAGAGGCAAACATTTGACTCTCTAGTAAATCAATCAAATGGGTTTTGTTTTAACACAAAAATAGGCAACTGTGATATTGCCAACATGGCATGTGTATAACATAGCACCTCAGGCACAGCTCTATGCATTTTAAGCTTAGTTATTTTATCACATTAAACATGAAAACAATTATTAGTCATGGTAAAAGCTCAAAGTAAGGTGTCATTTTTCAAGACGGCAGCATAAAAACACACATATTCACATTCAAAGCTTAGCGGTCTTGGACAATATGACTCGGTGTGTTATTCAAACACTATTTCAAGCAACCTGGCAAGGCTATCTGATTTTAATGGCATGTAATGTAATGGTGTGGCTACTCTGTTGACAGTTTCACATTTTCAATAAAACACTGTGCCACTGCAGGGAAGCACTGCCCGGCTGATGAAAGTGTAAAAGACAGATCAGAGCAGCCATATTAATGGGAGTTCCTACGTCAAGGAGCCCTGTTGACCTTGGTCTTATCTCTACGACCTCATGCATGATTGATAAATAAAAAGGAAACCCAAGATGTTTTCCAAAGCTGATACAGCTCATCTCATTTAGAGCTGCTTTTCAGTTAATGTATTTTAATTTTTGGTGGCACAAATGGGAACAGACCTTCGACATTTTATTTTTGTAAAACTTTTATTCTTTAAAAATGGTCCGAAAGACAACAAAAAAAAATCTTGACCTGTCAATGGCAATAGGATGACCTGACCAAATGATGCTTTCAGTTTTTATGTCGTCCAGCTAGAGTAAAGGGATTTTACAATTGCATCACCACTTTGCCTTGAGATATTTGTTTACAATTCAGCTCATCATCTCTTGAAATATAAGAGGACGTGTTGAATGTTAACACGATCAGCTCTAATCCTCAAACTGATGCAATGGACATAATTCTCATACAGCTGACGTGTCACCATAGAAATGAAATGTCTCCAGCTCATAATGCTGCAGAATGATAATAATTGAAGAGTTTATGTTGCTGACTAGAAACCTTTTATTGCTTTTCATTAAAAAACTGCAACTGCTGAGAGCAAGTCTAATTCCTGATATGTAGCCACAACATTAAATATATCAATAGTTGTGTAACAATGTTGTTTTTCAAAACAGGTAATATTGTTTTGAGCTGTTGATCAATATTACTCAAAGCCAATGAGGCTGTCTGGAAATGTTTATTCATAGATTCTCATATTGCTTACAAAGCTATCTCAGATTGCTGATAACTTCAAGATGAATTACTGTATTAGTGTGTGTGGATATATTAGTACACCACTTATATGACCTACCACAGGTTTTACCTGGCAGAGTGCAATAGAAAACCAGAGGAATTATTTTCATGTCTTTGGCCTATGGTCTGTCTGTGAGTGATGATTACCCTGGTAATTACTTCCAGGAACACAATCGAAATCTAAGTGTAGTGTATTATTTCACAAAAGTGGACTGAGGTAAACTGTATGAAAGAAGGCATCCGTGTTGAAAATATTTGATATTTCCGGCTTCCTTAAATGCAAAAACTCTGCTGTGGGTTGTTGAAATCCTGACATACATTGTGTTTAGAAAACTGATCACAGTACATTTATCCATCTCATTATATTTAACACTAACTGCCCTAAACACAATGAGGATTCTCATAAATGTAAAATGGTAAATGTCTTGTATTTGTATAGCGCTTTTCTAGTCTTTGACCACTCAAAGCACTTTTACACTACAAGTTTTACATTTACCCATTCACACAACCTGATATGTAAATCAGAGGGAGAAGGGATGGTCAAACCCAATGTGCAAATAGAGGGGCAACATGGGGTTGAGTGTCTTACCCAAGGACACTTCGACATGTGGTGGAAGCTGGGATCGATCCTCAAACTTTTCCATCAATGTTTTTTCTGATTAATATTTTAGCTCCACAGGTGTTCTTACCTTCATAGAGGGTGTGAAAACAGATCAACTTCAGTTTTTCCCCTCAAACTAAGCAGGTTGCTTTAAAAACGGAGTTCGAACAGCCTGTATGTTTCATCACAGCTGAAACCACACCTTGCATGTTGCAGTATAAAATGTATCAAAGTGGAACAGACGTGTGCTGTTGCCATGCACAGTAGGGCAGGAAACAGTATGCCTTGCACTCAGGTTAGTTTATTAGCCATGCTGAGCCCAGCAAAGTCAGAGTTTCTGCAAAGCCAGCTGAATCTTCAGACAGCTCTTTGTTTCCTAACTTTTTTTTTTTTTTAAGATAAGTATTAACCTGTAAAAGGAAAACTACAAAGTCACAAAATGGCCCCTTTAAATCTTATTTGGGGTTAAATGGTGCAATAGTTTTGTGTCAAGTTGCCTTATAGCAGCACGAAGTGCTTAGCTCAGAACATAAGTTATTACTTACACAAAATTGAGACAGGCAATCAGGAACTGAAGGGTCCTTAGTGAATTTACATGGTATTTAAGTTAGTAAGGAGAGTTGGGACAAAATGAAATTTCAGGGTAGCTAGTGTTAAAGAGCAAGTTTCTTTATTCAGTACAACGAAGCTAAGAATTTGTACAATTTACGGAAGGAGTCGCCTGCCACGGTGGGAGCCGCCGTCTGGTTCTGGGCGCCGGAGTCGCCTGCCACGGTGGGAGCCGCCGTCTGGTTCTGGGCGCCGGAGTCGCCTGCCACGGTGGGAGCCGCCGTCTGGTTCTGGGCGCCGGAGTCGCCTGCCACGGTGGGAGCCGCCGTCTGGTTCTGGGCGCCGGAGTCGCCTGCCACGGTGGGAGCCGCCGTCTGGTTCTGGGCGCCGGAGTCGCCTGCCACGGTGGGGGCCGCCGTCTGGTTCTGGGCGCCGGAGTCGCCTGCCACGGGGGAGCCGCCGTCTGGTTCTGGGCGCCGGAGTCTCCTGCCACGGTGGGAGCCGCCGTCTGGTTCTGGGCGCCGGAGTCGCCTGCCACGGTGGGAGCCGCCGTCTGGATCTGGGCGCCGGAGTCGCCTGCCACGGTGGGAGCCGCCGTCTGGTTCTGGGCGCCGGAGTCGCCTGCCACGGTGGGCGCCGCCGTCTGGTTCTGGGCGCCGGAGTCGCCTGCCACGGTGGGAGCCGCCGTCTGGTTCTGGGCGCCGGAGTCGCCTGCCACGGTGGGAGCCGCCGTCTGGTTCTGGGCGCCGGAGTCGCCTGCCACGGTGGGAGCCGCCGTCTGGTTCTGGGCGCCGGAGTCGCCTGCCACGGTGGGAGCCGCCGTCTGGTTCTGGGCGCCGGAGTCGCCTGCCACGGTGGGAGCCGCCGTCTGGTTCTGGGCGCCGGAGTCGCCTGCCACGGTGGGAGCCGCCGTCTGGTTCTGGGCGCCGGAGGCGCCTGCCACGGTGGGAGCCGCCGTCTGGTTCTGGGCGCCGGAGTCGCCTGCCACGGTGGGAGCCGCCGTCTGGTTCTGGGCGCCGGAGTCGCCTGCCACGGTGGGAGCCGCCGTCTGGTTCTGGGCGCCGGAGTCGCCTGCCACGGTGGGAGCCGCCGTCTGGTTCTGGGCGCCGGAGTCGCCTGCCACGGTGGGAGCCGCCGTCTGGTTCTGGGCGCCGGAGTCGCCTGCCACGGTGGGAGCCGCCGTCTGGTTCTGGGCGCCGGAGTCGCCTGCCACGATGGGAGC
>SSNP01000017.1:4370482-4481806 GCA_006937955.1 Pachypanchax playfairii | reverse complement strand
GAGTCGCCTGCCACGGTGGGAGCCGCCGTCTGGTTCTGGGCGCCGGAGTCGCCTGCCACGGTGGGAGCCGCCGTCTGGTTGAGGGCGCCGGAGTCGCCTGCCACGGTGGGAGCCGCCGTCTGGTTCTGGGCGCCGGAGTCGCCTGCCACGGTGGGAGCCGCCGTCTGGTTCTGGGCGCCGGAGTCGCCTGCCACGGTGGGAGCCGCCGTCTGGTTCTGGGCGCCGGAGTCGCCTGCCACGGTGGGAGCCGCCGTCTGGTTCTGGGCGCCGGAGTCGCCTGCCACGGTGGGAGCCGCCGTCTGGTTCTGGGCGCCGGAGTCGCCTGCCACGGTGGGAGCCGCCGTCTGGTTCTGGGCGCCGTCTGGCGTCTCAGCAATTGCCATAATGTTGCGGTTTCGTTTTCCAAGTTCCACTTCATTGGTTTCCAGTTCTGTAAAAACAAGTTCATTTCTCTTTTACTCAACATTCCTCTTAGCTTCAAATTTGAATTTCTCAGTTGAAAATCCCTTAACCATTTCCACCATCTCCATTAACATTTCGACAGATTTTAGAAGAACTCACCATCAGCTTTCAACATGGTTTCCATTGACTGGCTCAAGAAAACATTCCTTGAAGAAATAGCTTTGGGAGAAAAGTCTGTAAACACAGAGTCAAGTTAACATTGATTAAATGTGTAAACATTCTGCCACTCATGTTCTTACCTCTTTGGCTCATTTGAACCTCATTATCAGCTCCTTGATATTTTCCATTAGTTGGAAGACACAAGCCTGTAGAAAGCAGTCATTGTAATTCCTACTGTTTGTCCAACAAAACATGATTTAGTTTTTTGGAGGCATTTTCAACCACATTCTTAATCAAATCATTTCTGATATTTGCAGTTACTGTGGTTTAGATTTGTCAGTATTCAAAACATAAAACCACAATACAAACCTTTGTCAAGGCAAGCTGCCAGCACACAACTCAGTAGGACCCAACCAACTCCCATTTTGGCACTCACCAAGTAAAACTGCATCCTCCAGGTGAGTTTTTAAAGTCTTGATTGTGCAGGTGACACAGCTGTTCCACATTAAGCTTCATTAGAACACACAGCTGTTCCACATCAAGCTCCATTAGAACCTTCTTCAGAGGAGTTTGGTTCCAGTGACATGGACGACTTCCCGTGAAACCTATGTCATAGAAACCAGCTGGATTATAAAACTGTTGATTTCATTTATCAGTAAAGAGTAAAGGCCTCAGCTCACAGGCTCCTTAAACATTTTGAACATTTGTACCAGCATAAATACTGTGAATGTTGTGGAGGACAACAGAAGTTTGATAACAAACAGTAAACATAGTGTTTATGGTTTTATCTGCTCTTTTTAATGAGATAACTATAAAACTATATACAACTGAACTGACAGCTGAAACTTTATATTAACTCATATTGTAACAGTGTTTCAGTGTAATGGGTCAAACTCGCAAATAACTGTTTAAAATCATATTTTTTTCATAAACACTTCTAGGAAAATCATCTTGGGTTTAAACTTGTGTTTCATTTATGAGTGAAACTTGTCCAGATGTCTGATATCAGGTCAGATCAGTCAGACATCAGACGCTCTGCTGAGGTGATCATAACATATAAAAGATCACAGAATATTTTCTCTTTGATTAGCTACTGGTACAAGAATGTTTTCTGACCAATGATCAGTCATGTCATCAACAGCAGACTGCTGCAGTGATCATGTGACATCATTGTCATCATGTTTACTGTTATTCAACATTTTATCAGAAAATTCACCAAAATTGTACAAAAAGCATATTTTTCCCATCAACTCTGTGTTGTAAAGTCAACAGATGCTCACTGATATGTGATATAAATATTTTATTTTAATTTTGTATCATGTTAGAAGTTCATTATAAAATGAGTTACAGAAAAAATAGAGAATAGAGAACCAGTTTATCCAAAATGTCATAGTTGGTGTAAATGGGTCCTTAGAAAAATTACATGTTATTCAAGTTGGGGGTGGGGGTGGGAGATGGGAGTCAGGAGAAGGTACAATTTCAGGGATTCTAAAACAATGAGATAGATTCATATATAAGAAATACGAATATTTTTGTTAAATGTTTGATTTAGTTTATTTTTCTTCCTGTTGCGTTTTAAAACAGATGGTATGAGTGACAGTGGGGGAGAGTGAGGAAAGGGTTCAGTAGTTCTGCCCTGTACTTATGATGAATGACAAGACGGATCTTCTCTAATCTCCACTACAGTAAATTCCCAGTAACATTATTTACAGTAAACTGCTTCCCATCTGATCCGCACATCTGTTATCAAGGGCTCACGTTCTTATGTTAGAATTACTTTACCAGCATGCAAGAAGCACTAGGCTTTTCTTTTTACTGCTACAAACAGTTATGGATCATATGCAAATTTTTCAGTCGCAAAACATGTACTATTCTGAGACATATACTCACATGAAATCAGAAGACTTATAAAGATTGAAATATATATGATGATTAACAAATGGTCTAACATTATTTGTTCTGTTCTTCCCAACACATAAAATAACTGAGCACAAAAAAAAATTCTGATGCTTTTATCCAGAAAAAAAGAATAGAATTGACGTTTTGGATGTTTGAAAGGCACAAAAGTACAAAACAATCTTTTTGCAAACATATTTACAAGGCCAATAATCCTCAGTCAGTGCAAGAGAGTAAATAAAACAAATGATGTACTTTTACAATAATGGAATATTGACTTTTGGACATTCTAGTTCATAACAGTCTTCAGTCACTTCACAATCGAAGATTTCCCTGAAACAGTCAGTGAACTGTTAAATTGAACTCATATTTATTCATGAGCTGCCAGCTGCAAAGGTTACCCCTGCAGGTGACAGGATACAGCAGTGCTGTGACCCAGACATGAAAATAACTTTTTTCATATCTTATAAGTTGGTCGAGTAATAACTCCAACTATGTGAAACATGATGGTTACTGTCGGCATCTTTAATATGTCAATAGGAAAAGGTTAACAGGAGTAGAGCTCAGTATCTGCAAAATCCACAAAATGCAACATTTAGCGTGGGATATTTCTACTCAACAGCAGAAAAATGATGTGGGCTGTACATCTGATATTGGAAGAGGCTGGACAACAGCAAGGTTAAGGTACTTGGCCTAATTCTGCACGAAGGAGGAAATAAATGCCA
The DNA here is from genome assembly GCA_006937955.1 of Pachypanchax playfairii. Classification (NCBI taxonomy): domain Eukaryota; kingdom Metazoa; phylum Chordata; class Actinopteri; order Cyprinodontiformes; family Aplocheilidae; genus Pachypanchax; species Pachypanchax playfairii. The sequence goes on along the minus strand of SSNP01000017.1, from coordinate 4,478,624 downwards.
GAAAACTAGGCCCAACAGTGTATAAGGTGTCTGTAACTCTGAAGGGATGAAATTGAGGGAACTGTGACGTTTTCATCTGCAGAACTCTTTTGATAATACAGATACAGACACACAGACTCAAACTGATCAAAGGCAGCCAGGCACACAGGGACAACGGCCAGGTCAGGAAATCTGGCAGCAGAACACAGACTAATTCTGAAGATCATATCAACAAAATGTAAGAATTTTCTTCACTGTTTCTATGGAAGGATCAGGATAAGAGGGAGAACATGCACAAAATGATTGTTACTGAACAGCACCTGAGCTTACTAACTTCTGATAATCTGACAGGCAGTTCCATGAATAATGAAGAGAAACAAGAAGTTCAAGTTTATATCTTCTTTGTCTGAGTGCCTGAGTTGAGTCATTTACTCATGGTTGTAGTTGTGATCTGACTGGTTTGCATCAAAGTGCAACAACAGAATCCCAAATGTCTTCAGAAGTAGAGATAAACAGGGATCTGTGCTCAGGGGGACGTAGACGGTGCCACGAAGACCCGTCTGTGACAAACCTGAACAACAATATAGTTCCATGTTGGAAGATAGATTGTGCAGAAAATAGTTTAGTATATTTAAAGTGGCTGGAACACTGGAAAAAATGGTAGATCTAAAAACCAAAATTTATGTTTTTCAGTAGCAGAAACAGTTGATTACACTCTAATGTCCTGTTTCATCTAAATGGGTTCAAATTCTAGAATTTAGAATGAGAGTATAATCCCAGTATTAAAAGTCGGTACAGTATTGTCTGAAAGTCAAAGCTGTATTAAAGACCTACTGGCATGAAAAAGAAAAAAAATAATCTTTGACATGAACCTAATCAAAAAAACAGCTCAAATAGAGAATAGTTCATTTCAATATCTCCAGTTTCAGGTTGCTTTTAGTGCATTTGATTTGTGTCTGACAAGGTTACAAAGAAAAGCTACTGGATTTTTTTCACCTAGTTCAGCCCTAAACTCCAAATTTCACGTTTTTTCTGAATTTATTTTTTTGTTAAAAGTTTATCAGTCACTTCTGAAAGATCTGTGAACTTCTGTTACTCTAACAGCTATTGTTGATAAGAAACAATAATCTGACAGCAGTTTTTGTTTGTTCAAGTTTATTTCTTCTTAACTTAAGAAGAATAGTCACTTAAAAAAAAACACCTTTTAAAACAAAAGTGACATTTTATCCATATGAAAGACACATTATACAGTTGAGGTGCAGCCTATAAAAATACAAGAAAAAAATCAATTTTATCTTCTGGGTATGATTGCTATATACATATTTAAAATATGTCTAATAAAAATCCACATGGAGCAAAAAGCTGCAGCTTGCATGTAACTCCAATCTGCATGGCAATGCCTCACAGCTACAGGACAGTTTCTACACTAAAGGCTTGTGAACTCTCTTGCTGTAAGTTAGAATATTGATCGTTTGCTTTGAAATGGCAGCTAAGAGTCAGCTGTAATTGATTCAAATCAATTAGGGCAGCAACTTTTCTGATAAGCATCAGGAAACCTCACAGAGTACAAATCACTGTATCAGAGAATGAACTTGTACTCTGAAGTGAGATTATGTGAAAACACAACCAACTATGAATTTTAAACCGTATGAGGAGAAACATATTAATATAAGACTCCTGCCATTATGGGTATCATTTAATCATGGAGCAAAAAAAATCTTCACATTGAAGGTGTGTGTCTTTGTTTTTAGAAAAGTAGTTGGAATAGGACTAAATCGATTTTTCTACTCGCTTGACAGCAGCAGATAAAGTTGTCTACACACAGCATACCTGAGCCAATTTATCTAAAAGTGTAAAAAATTGTTCTATTTTTTAATTATTTACAATGCTGCAGTATGTTCTAAATGAGCGATCACAAATAAAACGTAAATAATCTGACACTTACCTAATCCTAGCTATTAGTCTTTAAATACTTAAAGGCTTTGTGTGTTTGTGCATGTGTGTTTATGGAAGTGGAAATAGTTTGTCTTTTCACATCCAATACCACTGACATCCTGAGGTCTACTCAGACCACCATGATTTCATTAGAAATCACTCCTTTTTAATTAAATTCTAATTCAGTCAGATGCATTAATAGAAGTACACTCTGCTGGCATCAAGATCCTAAACACACAGTGCATCTCCTAATTTCTAAAAGCCCAAAACAAAACCTGCTGTTTCTATTAATTCTCTGCCAAAGTAGGCATGTTTTTAATTTTCCTCATTGCCAGCACACATAAACAGTTTCTGGTACAGCAATTCATCCCTCCCATATGTTAAGAGGTCTGCTTTCATAGACATCTCCACTCACTAATATTATTACTCTTATTGCTCACATTGCTGCTGGTTTCAAGGCTAGCCATATCTCAGAGATAAAATTGGCCGTGATTTTCTTCAGTAAACCACTTAGCTAATAATATAAAAAAAATATCTCCCATTTTCAGATCAGTTGGGAACAAACAACAATCATCAGCCACACAAGCACAGATCATTACAATGCAGCAGAAGCATTCTGAGACAGAGGCAAACCACTAGAAGCTGTCCATTATCATTGTTTGTGGCTGGTTTCACACATCTTCAGGCTCACAATATGCTTACAGGGTCAATCACCTGCCTCCTACTCAGTCTGAGTAATTGGAAATGACAACTGTTACATATTGCATTTCCAGCAGAGAGGAAATTTAGTTAGTGGTTGTGTGCTTCAGTAAATACTTATTGCATCAGCAGGGTCCTTCGCACTTTACATGAGCAACTGCTCAAATGACCTCAAGATGTTGTTGCAATGAATTTATATGGTGTGCTGTGTCTTTTAGTAGTCGATGGAGACGCTCAGAGGAAAACTAGACTACAAGGCTCGCAGCAGGAAACAACTCTCTTCTTTCAAAATGACTAAACCTCAAATCTTCACAGTGGAAGAAAATTCAGACAAGGTCTTAATGTGAAGATGGCTTGTACAGTATGGTGCAGTAAGCTGTCATCACAGTTTGCTTTTAAAATATGTAGATGAGTAAATAAAAGCAGTCGGTTCAAACTGATGGAAAAAAAAAATCTGTATTTGAATCTGTAAAACATGAAATTTGGAGTCTGAGTGACTCAAAAACAAATACTGGACTGAATTAACTGTATTCAATGCATCGTAACAGAGCTGTCACACATGAACAAAAGAAATAACAAAACAAACAAAAAAAAAACTAACTGAGTGAGTTGCTGATCCTGGTATTAATATCAGGTTTTTTGAATGTTTGTTCTGCTTTTAGAATAATGAAAGCTAATCATGATTGCACGTCTTTGTTAGTCGCCATTAATGGTAATACTAAAAGCAGAAAGCAAAGAGCTGTACTATATTTATTTATTTATTAATTATAAATTAGTGATGCATTACCATCAGCACAATCATTAGAAAGCATTCACATCAGTCGCGACCTGTATGAACAGCAGACTGTATGAAACCATCAATCTAATAATTACATAATAAATCTCAGAGTGGAACACATACTGAAAAAGATGGAATGATATGATAACAGCATGAAAAACTGAAGTAAAGTAGTATTTTAATAAAAGCAGATCTATTATTGGATAAAATGAGGAAGTTGACATATACAAACACAATGTCTCATAGATGGTTGGATTCTAAATGTGTAGCAGGTCGTCTCATCTTCACGGTTAGGATCAGTAATCTGTCAGTGGTATTAAACAGAATACATCATGCTATTGTGTCTTAATATGTGTTTAGTTCTGCTTTGTCTCATATTATTGTGTGTTTTTGGAAGAAAAACAAATCTCAAACCCATCTTGTAACAAACCATGTGATGTTTTACAAAGAGATTACGCTTTAGATCTTCATTGCTTATGACCTTATTCTCTTCAACAGATTTCTGATCAGCAGTTACAGCAGAACAAATACCTAAATGAATGTGCAGATGGAGCATTTTTCACACTACAGTGATTAAAAAACAAACACCAGATCAGCTGTGGATAGGAAGTGTGATCATTGACATCAGTGGCAGGAAGAACTGAACATTAATTGAAATGTCAAACCCATTTTTCAAAAATTGTTAATGAACTGTCACCTCAGCTAAAAGGCGGGTCAACACACGGATAAGTCAAACATGACTTACACAGGATTTTTCATATTTAATATTCTATAAAATAATGTTTTTTAAAAGGGCTTCTGAAAAGGATGTTGTAGTTTTCATCTTCACATAAAATCAGATTAAACTGCATCAAACTGGACGGATTTTAAACGATCTGTGTCAAGGTCACGTTCGCCTGCTGTACTTCACTTTTTCGTACAGGAGGATTTGAAAGGTCGTCAAAACATTTCAAATGAGAAGTGATGAAATTCAACAACTTGAAACAAGGAAAACTGTTTGTACTTTGTGTTTTGTTTTTCCAAACTGTTGCGCAGCTTGTCATCCACGGCTTTGTCGCTTCTCTTGAGCTCTCTTGAGGATCTCCTTTATGTGCAATGTGCATCCAGCTGTGGAACAACAGTGTCCATCAAAACCATGTCTCCACACACAGCTTGTGCAGGTGCGAAAGCTTTTTTAAACCTTTTTTTTTTTCAGCTTCTTTGAACAACATGTTTGCTTCATTTGTTGCACTCAGTCAGTAGAAAACATTTCAATAGAAACAAAACCAGAAAATGACTTGAGTCACTGCCACCCAGAATGTGCAAATGTACAGAAATATCCATTCATTTTTTTGCATAAAAAAGAAAGAAATGCCTTGAAGGTTTTCTTTTTTCAAAGCTCCTCTGAGCACAGATTTTATATTCTGCATCATAAATACATGTAAATGCTTTTAAATGAGATTTAAATTCCAAACTAATATCACTGGTTAAACATAAAAAAACAACTAAGACTTAATGCATTTATTTTCAGATTTTTACAAACCTAATGATTTATTTATTTGTTTATTTTTGAAGGTTAACACTTCTTTAGTGAACACTTCAAAACAAAATAAGAGGCTTTTCTATGCTAAGCTCCCGTCTGCTGCGCAAGCTAAAAGGCTGAGAGGATATTCATGGAGCGCGGGGAACATCTTTAATCACATGTTGTTCCATGAAACACCAGTAAGATCAGCTGATGCTGTCTCATGCATTCCTATCATTTTTAGATAACAGTGACTCAAATTATAGAAACAAAAATTCTTAACAAGCTGAAACATAATCTCAAGAAATTGAACAACCTTGCACATAAGATAACATTGTATTAGCTCAAAAAGTCAAAATCTTGAAAAAAAAGCAACAACACTGACTTGAAAAACCCGATTTACCCTTTCACCCTCCTTCTCTTATTGCTCTGAGGTGCTTGTAGACACAGAACTATATTGTTTTGCAGAAGTGACACCCTGAAGGATGTAAACAAGCAAACAATAACTTATTTTCACAACAGAACTGATTACATATTTTAATTAAACAAATGTTTTTAATCTACTCACAAAAGGCCACGAGGGAAGTCAGAGTCTATATTGTTTAGCCAACGAAGACCAAATTAATGTTGAAAAAGAAAAAAGCATGTTATAGTAGTACCACTTAATCTAAATTAAACAAAAGCTGCCAATCAGTTAATTCTGGAGGAAAATTAAAGCTGTTGTAGGAAAGAAACAATGGACTCATGTTGTGATTATGCCTGACTATCAAGGTAATGGAATGTCGAACCCTTATTGTTTATGTGAATTAATTATCAGGTTTATAAGAGAGACTATCACTTCATCTTGTTGTGAAAATATAGAGAAACACTTTTAGATTTTCATCTTGGAGGCTTGTTTTAAACCGAGTATGAGACAGAATGTCATTCCTAAAGGAAATATTAATTCAAAATCATTAACAATGTCTTCAAAAATATGTTGGTGATTGCAGAGGGAGGTCTTACATCTGTGGTTAAAAGTAAAATCCAAAAAATCTCTATTGATAAAACAATATCTGAGGTCAAGAAACAACTGTCCACTTGTCATTAATGTTCTTCTGAAGGTGACACGCCCCCTCCTAATCTAACCACCCCTACAAATGAAGTAGGATGGATTAGAACATTTATAACACTGAAAAGCATAAATACATCAATATAGTGAAGAACTATTTAATAAAGAAGCATCAAGGTGTGCAGCTTTTCTATTATCACTAAAAGGTGCAACGGGAGCATTTTATCATTTATTCAGCTCGTTCATGTCTACATATGGGTTGTAATGGTTGTTGTTTATCATATTAACATAAAACAAAACAGCAACGTGCATCGACGAAATAAATTCTGACAAGATATTAGCCAGACATGCCTCATGCTGTGATCTAATTATAGTTACAATGCCAGTAAGTCACGTGTTTAATCAGAGGTTTATTGTTGTTGTGTTTGTTTATTGTAGCCTGCTGCCATTTCACTGCTTGTTGTTTCAGAGGAGCAAATACACCAGATGAATAATCAAATCTGTACAATGATACAAGTCCAAAGTTCTTCTTCCTTGTTTTTGCTGTCATTTTAGTTTAATATTCTCTATAGAGCTCGAAAGTAAAGTGAACACCTTTGTTTTGCTGTATTTTGTGCTCATATTTTATATTCTTCCTCCCATCAAAAATAAAATAACTTCTCATCCAGCCAACAAATTTTTCATATATTTGATAGGTGCAAGTAGGCAAATAATTGTATTTGTCCTTTAAAAGTGCCGATCTGGCTTCTGCTGCCCTATCCATTCTCAGAGGACATGAGCTTTTGTTGAATGTAAAGCCATTCATCTGTGGAGCACTGCTCTGACATGAGAGCCAAATGATAATATATTGATGCTGCCAAGCAGAACCTTTCATAATGGAGCTGAACCAGAGTGGAGTGACAATTGAAGGTTTTAGGTTATTTAAAGTTACATTCAACAATGAAACACCTCTTTACAGAGTCCCCGAATTATGTCTGATAAATCTTTCAGAAGGTGGGGACACAAATTTTCAAACGGACACTTTTTTTTTTTATCAACCAACGTGACATGTTTACGTTGTTGTAAGTCCTCTGTATCTTATAAAATCTGCTCTTAATAAGAACACAGAAGATGTCATTATTGCTCAATCTGATGGATGAGCTGTTGGCTGGAATGTGAAACTAGCCAGCCTCCGTTTTGGTTGAAGAAAGTGTTATTCCTCAAGGGGAGACATGCTGTGATTTAAGTATTTACGACAAGACAGAAATGTGATGGTATAGAGAATGTGGGTGACAGTGACGCATGACTGAACAGATTACTGTGTACAGACTGTAGAGCGGAATTTTGTGTTGTGATGCCATACTTTATTGTGCTGAGGTTAAAAGGCTCACCTCTCAGGGAGCTGCATTCCTTCACCCCCCTGCTCTTTTTGATATACCAGTCCACTGAACAAAGACCATGTCAGCACAGCCAGACCCCCCCCCACCCTCCTCAAACTGACAGTGTAGTTAAACCTAAAAATGTAATGTGACAAGACACTGAAGGAGACTGACAGTGAGACAGTTTGGAGACAGTTAGACATCTGAATGTTTTCTAGGACATGAGTTATCATTTAGCACCAAGTGTTTGTTTAGTTAGTAGAGAGGAGGGTCTTTAAAAGCAGGAGATGGGATAGAATACTGATTTTGACAGGCTTTTATAAAAAAAAAAAAAAAAAACACTTTTATATTGTTTCCATGACTCTGGTTGAAATTATTAATGATGCAAGTTTGGTTTTTTCTCAATATTTGCAAAGTCAGAGGGAAGTTTTAACGTAGCTGTTTACTATTCATCGTGTTCAATGTGCAGTTCATTGAATTTAATAAGAAGTAATGATTTCTCTGTTATCAGGGAGAATAAAAATAAACTATTTGTATCAGCAGAGTGCAGGCAGGAAGGGGATAACGGTGAGCACGGTTACATACCCCTGCTCATTATCTCTTAATACAGCTAAGAAGATATGATCCTCTCCTGCACTAAACCAAAAAGAAAAGACATGCACAAAATTATGAAATGCATTGTTGTGTCAAAATGGCAAGATAAACATATTTTTAATACTAATTTCAGCTGTTTTGTGTTGTAAATTCCTTGAAACTGTAGTTCAGAACTTTTCAAGTGGATCTCAGTGAAAATGTTATTAATAGTTGTTTTTACCAGATGTCGAGAACCCTGAATAAACTCATTTTGGAAAAACAGAGATTATTTCTGACTGGACTGACGAGTATCAGTTCCAAAGTGGATTACTGTTGTTTTAAAACACTGAGAATCTCTAAAAATGCCACAGTGAATTCTGTGAACTCTGTTTTATAAACCTTTACATCAAATGTTACATATTTAAAACAGAATTTGTATGAACTACTAGGATTCTTAGGTTAAAGTTGATCTAAGAAGTAATAGGTCACACTGTGAGGAGCTGTGTTTGAAAAAATAAGCTTTTTCTCTAAAATGAGGTTGTTCAGCAAGGTAAGATAGTGTTTATAACCTTGTCAAAAAAAAAAAGCCTTTTGCTTCAGAGCTAGCTTAATTGCTGTTATATCTTTTAAAGGTAAAGTTAAAGAAGCACATAGTCTTTAAATCTTTACTCTACACAGAATAAAATTTTGCACTGGGTTTTTAAAGGTAAACCAAAGAGAACAAATAGCCTTGATATTTAGCTTTTTATTTACTTTTTAAATATAATTTTTATCTTGTGAATTTAGCACAAAGAAAAGGCAAGTTTGGGCATCTACCAAAGAAAATGTGCAAGAAGAAAATCAATATGTTGCTTTTTTAAATTCAATATATACAAAAAATCATCCAAATCCCGGCACAACTGAGTTACTGGAACATCACTACTTCATATCAAGACAAACGGGGAAAGTGTTCTAAAAACAATCAAACTAAAAGAAAAAAAAAATGTTGTAACTTTCACTCAAACTGGTTTCTTGTAGTTCAAAGTGTTTCAAGTAGTGATGCCAAAACCCTGCACCCCCCCCCTTCAGAACAAGAGCTGCCTTGGAAGGGCACAAGTTTTGGGGAGTCCATATGGGTCGCCTTTGAGGTTACGAACAAAAAGCCCAATAAACTTTTATGGATTGGAATTGTTACAGAGGAGAATTTTGTGGCAGATGGGAGAAGAATTCCAAATGTTTCTGAAAGGATTGGACTACAACACATGATGCCAACCCCATTCGCCTAAAAGTTTCTTTTGTTCACTCTACTTCTGCATCAAAGCTTTGCAGGAAATGTGTCTTGCAAATGTATCATTAATTGTAAGTAACTGGATAAATAAATAAGATAGATAGACATGGCCTGATATATTGGAGATACTGTTTGATACCAGTTTTTCATACTCAGTGTTTGAGTCAAACGGGGCTGAGTGTGAAATCTGTGGCTACTTCTTGAGTCTACTGCTTGAAAATGACATACTAAAAATATTTGAGTATATCTCAACAACTGCAAAGTTTCTTTTTCATTATTTTAGTATCATAATAAGGGTAACACTCATGATACATGTTAGTGGGTCAGAGTATGACTGAATATTGTTCACAATAGAAAATAAAAGACTTTAACAGTAAAGTCTGGGCTTCCATGTGACATGTTGTCTGAGTGTGCATCTTTTCCCTCTTTTTACTGCTTTTCATTCCTTTTTTCGGTGTTGGACTGGAAATCCCTGCGCTGGTCTTTTAGATAAGCTTCTTCTATTTAGTTGCATATGTCTTATGCATGTTAGTAACCGTGCAGCATGTCTTTGGCTGAAGTTTGCTCGTGAAATTTTATTATCAAATTAATGAAACCACAACATGAGAAAGTAAACAAAATGCTCCCACATATTAAATTAATTTAAATAGTGTAATGACTTTATTATTTAGATGGTGGAGACCAGCATCGCTGATTAATCGCTTAAGACAAATGGAAAGGACATTTTCATATTTGTGTGTCTCAATGTCTCATCTGTCAGCGACACCTGTGCTTTTTTCTGATCTCATGTGTCATAAATCTGAGCTCTGCAGTATTATAAACAAGTAGGAGAAGTATCCTCTCCACAGGAATACAAGTACACCTCTTGTGGATTTTACACAGCTGCAGATACATGTTACTTTATTTTAGGGAAAGGTGATACAGAACTGTGTATACATTAGGATGTAAATCCTTCTGTCAGTTTCAGCTGTTGTTTTCAGTTTAAGTCTTGTAAAAATGAAGCGTTTACAGCAGAGGATCACTGTTTCTTACAGTGATTATGTTACACAGGTGTAAAATCAGATCTCTGGCTTCAACTCTCATTATATAAAAACACGGACTGCAGGAATCACAAACACCGTTACAATTAACCAAGACCTCAAAAACTTTATCTTGGCATGAGTCTTTTACTAAGATTGGGTTTTTGTTGATTGCCATGCCTTCTTAAATCAAGTATTAGCAGAAAATTAAGTCTATTTTGTGAAGTAGAACAAAATAAATCATTGCTGTAACTCGTACTCAGCAGGATCTTGAATTAATAGACTCCATGGCAACTGATTTATCAAATGGACAACCATGTCTCACTGACCCGTTTTCCCTTGTTATCCCCGAATAAAAATAATTTGAAGTTCAAACACACTTGTGCAGTTATAAATCACCAACCTGTGAGGTTTCTGTGAATCTCAGGTGTTATTTTGTTATTAACCTTTGCAGTTTTCTTTTTTCTCACTATACAGACTTTTACCTCAGTCTATCCTGCTTGTGTTAGTAAGTTTGAGCATTTTCCAGACATGTGAGCGTCTTGCTTTCAGTTGTGGGTGTTATGTGTAGGTGGGAGAGTGATAGTGAAAGCAACAGTGACAATGATAACAGAGCAAGAGATTATATTCTTCCTGTGAGAAAGAAATTAGAGTCACATCTTTTTCTCAGCCTGCATCATCTCATGTCTTTGTTGTTGTCTTAAGAAGCTGCTGTCAGCAAAGAAAGTGGTACTCAGCCTTTTCTACCATGGATTTCTGTCCTAATTGATTGTCGAACGTCAGTGAAATCTCGGGAAGCTGCAAAGAAGATCTCCATGATCACTATCCGATTTCCAAATCAACACTTTATAATCAACACATTCATCTAAACCATGGTGATGTAGCTTTACTGATCTTCTAGATGGGTCTAATAGTGCTGCAGTGTTTTGCAGTTTATAGCTCAGCATCTTGTCAACATGTTTTGTTTTCAGTTTGTCAGTGAGTCACAACATATTCTGCCTCTTTAGAAAAGGGCTTGATGCTCAAAGCCTTGCTCAAGGTCTGTGACATGGTTGCATGTAGGTATCCATCTGTGTCAGTCTCACCCTTCATAGAGTGAAGGATTTTCTGCCTTCAGCTCCTGTAGATGGGCTTTTGTGCAGTTTTCTGAATAAATGAGTAGTATTCTGAAATTGTGCTTTTGTGGGTGAAATATTGAAAGCTTAAAACTGGTTTAAATTAGGAAGTAGATGATAACAACCAATTTATTCACTGAAATTATAAATAGACAAAAATGCTGAATAATTAAGAAGTATAGGATAAAACAAGCACGTGGTTTAACTGTTTTACAGATTTGTCTCCTAGAACTTTAGTTTTTTACAGCAGAGCAAAGCTAAAAAACAACAATAAGCATCAGCCTCTCCGAGGCCACACCTCAGATTGGTTCATATATAATTGAGATGCAGAGACTATGAGACCTAAGTGGCATTAACACATTATAATGTAACATGTATGTCTAACAGGTGCCAAGCTCCACTGAAGAACAGATGCATGTTCAAGTCCCAGTGGAAGTCTATTTGTGGCAAATGTTCCACACACAGAGAAATCAGCAGTTACTGATTGTGACTGACATGAAAATGGAAACAAGAAAAGAAAAACCAGCTGAATTGAAATCCTCGAGCTTTCCCTGCATTCTCACTCTAGCCAGATTTTTTGTTTGTGTCTGTTTTAAAGAGGTTTTAGATAAGACTTATATGTAGTTTTTGCATTTGTAACTGTGTTAAATGATTGAGTTGGACCACTTTTTGAATGAGGGGATTTCTGCAGCTGGTCAAAGAGGAACCAGGAAAATTTTAGATCCGAATCTTTAATCAATGATAAAATGTATTTACAAAAGACTCATAACTGAGCAAATGGAAAACCAATGCATGTAGCCTAATTCTGTTTATGCTTTCTGATGATAACATTACTCTTCCAATCCAAGCCAAGTTATTGGAAACTGGCCTCTTTTCGTGTTTTCTATTAATTGATTTCCTTCAGATTCACATCTCAGTTGGAGGAAAGCCCGACTGCTGATCAATATGTTTTTTACAGGAGGATTAAGTTGTGTTTCAGTACAGAGTTTGGTATAAAATACTTATGGTTTCTGCTGTCAATCTTCTTAGATCCTGACAGAAGAAACAAACAAGATAACACAATCAGTCACGTTGCCAAGAGATTTGTCACTGTGCTCCTTTTTACACCCCATCTTTCACATAGTGACAAGCTGACAATGATATTTTTGGCCCCAAGACATATATCCAGGTAATTGGTTCCTCACCTCTCACCTAATAGGAGGTGTGAGTTGTTATTCCACTGCATGGCCACAAGTACAAGGAGTGGGTCAGGAGCAGCCAGTGTCCTCAGATTTGAAGCAGCTGTTTATTATCTTATAACAAGACAACAATTTGAGTGACAGTATGTGAACCTAACTCTACCAGGTATTTTATTTACGTTTTTTAAACAAGTATGTAGAATTTTTTATTGTTTACAATCTGTGACTTCGTTTACGCTGATCATCATCAGCACCATCTTTAACATCATTTGCAGATTAAAACTTGCAAAAACATTCATACACAGTAAACATCCAATAAATAATGTGTACACACTTCCTTAAAAATACATTTAAATTACTCCTGTATAATGAGTCAACCTGAAAAGTAAGGTGTGTTATTTGCCACTCAGTATGTCTTTTCATCCACTAATGGATGCAGTCACGTTTTATATAGAAATATAAATTCTTTAGATGGATTCTGAATCAGAGGAATCTTTAAATTGGTCTTATGATGGCATAAGAATTCAGAGATGTACCAGAATGCATCAAATATGCAGACAAATATAAGACAGTCTAATTAACTTTGTTTATCACGTATTAACTTCTACTATAAGTCTAAAGAAGCATCATCACAGCCACTGCACAAAGTGGAATATTTAGAAATCCTGTTAATAGGATGTTGTTTTATTAAATTCAATTATATTTCACAGGTGTTCCTAACACAGAGGTCATTGAGTGTGTTTGTTTTATTTTTTTGTTCGGTCAGATGAATTTATTAAAAAAAGAAGGAAAAATCAAGGCAGGAACCAGGATCCGGTCACAACCTTGGCAAATGAGTGTGTGTGCTACTTCTATTCTGACTGAATAATGCATTAGCTCTTAACAGGAGGATGTGATAGAAACCAGAGTCTGCCAAAAATTACGTATGGCGGACTTTCAGCCTGACTCTATCTTGGTAAATGTCATTGCCAGCCACCTGGTTTCTTATGTCCTTTTTAGTATTTCCACATTTTCTTGTTCATTTTATTTTGGATATAAACTGTTGTTTCACCATGTATTCTCTCACATTAACAATAAAACAACTTTGGTAATTATTTCAGTTAACACAGAACAGAGTGCAACTTCACAATCTTGGTGCAGAACAAAAGTTGGTTTGTTTTAGACAATTAAGTAAGAAACAACAGTGTTCTGCATTTTATCAATCCCTCTTTAATCTCCTAACAACTGTTGTATCAACACTTACTGACCCACTCGAGCCTGTTCTGTTTTCCTCTGACAATAAAAATTAGCAACAAAGACAGCGTTTCAGCTCAGTGTGCGTTTCTCTGGTGCCATACTGGATTCTACGGAGGCACCTTTTATATCTGGCATTGTTTTATGTGGTTTATGTCAAGTGGTACAAGGTCATGTTGTATTTATCTGCTAATTCGACGAGTTTTTATTCTCAACACGGTACAAAGTGACACTTTGTATGGACTTCATGGAGTGATTTGTAAACACCCCAACACAATTTTTTTGAAATGCAAGTGTTGCCCAGCTGGTGACCAATGTGCCCTTGAAAGAGGAGAAGAAGCTTTTCACAATAAAAGAGTTCATTTTCACTCCTGTTAGTTATATTTTCTGTACCTACCCAGAAATTAAATTGCCTGCATCAATACACACACAAATATTTTTGGCTATTAATATTATGAAAGCAGAATTTGGAAATGGAAACAAAGATTATGCAAATGTTAAGAAGTGTTTGCTGGTCATGCATTGTTCTTCATGTAGATCAGGTCACGTCTGAATTTAAAATCACAGTAGGTGTACTGTCACATTTATTACCAGGCTTAAAAAAGAAATTTATAAGATTTTGTTCCCCTAAAGCAAGGAAAAAGTGATCAATTAACTAATAATTGCCCTCATTAATGCTACACAACTCTCTGCTCAAAAAAGAGCAAAAAGTGTCCTGAAAGGTGACAAGAAGATTTTTTTTTTATCAAATATTTGCATGACTGATCTGAAAATATATTTTTAAATGGGTGTACATTAATCCAAAAATATTTTGTATAATTTACTCTCCCTTAAAATGAAGTTAAATAAAGTTAATGTAACCAGAACCCACAGCACTTCCTGTAACTGAATCCTTACCGTGCACGTTTACAAATCTCATAACTGACACTCACAGAACAGCTTGTAATAGTACAGTACACAACTATTATCCAGAATTGTGGTTGACAGAAATATCTGGAAAAATAATAATTATACTATCAGTAAATTAAAAAATTTTAACTCACTGTTGTCCAGCTGTGATAACAGATGGAAGAAAAAACTCTGGATGAAGGCATTTTGTCTTCCCTTGCATCCTGCCAGTTTCGTTCCCCTGCCCATTTGTCAACAGTGATGTCCAATCGCTCAGTGCCAGGCGGGCAAATCAGCACCTTGTCACTTTCAAAATGACAATTTGAGTCTCAGTCAAGTCTGCAACCAGTTTGTGCCTCACAGCCACTCACCACCTCAAAACAAGCACTAAAAATAAAAGCAGCCAATCTGAAAGTGCAGGCCTGCATGCAATCTAGAAAACTGACCACATGAGAGTTTTGAGGTGACTTTGAGACTGAAGAACATTTCTTTTCATTTATTAGAAGCAGTCATTTAAAGTTGCACCATAAGATGTAAAACTTCTTTGGGAACTTATTGGAAAGGGTAACAATCAGTTTCATGTCAAAGCAAAATCATTTTAAGAGCTGGAGTATCCGTCATGGTTGATCATCCATGTAATGTAAACAGTTTTTGATGAACACAGAGCTGCAGTCGAGTCAACGCACAAACCAAGGATGTACAATATGAGACATGATACAAACGAAGAGGATCTCATTGTGTTAATTAAGGGTGAAGCGATTCTATTATAACCACATCAGTCATCTCATGTCATTTTGTCAGTGTTAGACTCCATGACTTGGGATTGTTATCATGATTGTAAATATTAACTGATGTATCCACATTCAGTACACTCAAAATTAATTTGCACACCAATACGAGAATAGATGCAAAGATCCAGTTGAATCCAGTTGATGTTGGAGGCTGTTCTCTTGAAGAAAGAATTATCAATTTTCCCGGTGATGCAGGTTTTAATCAGCTGTTTCAGTAAGAAGTCTTGGATTGTTCTATATGTGCATTCAAACAATACCTTTAATGATGAGCTGCTGTAGCAACAGATAAAAACAATGGCCTGAACTATTTAAACCAAAAAGACAGTCAGTATTTTGTTCTGTAAAGTTAAAAACCGATGAGTCGCAAAAATAAAATATTAAAGACTCGATTCTACATAAAAATGTTTTATTCTCTATTTCAGCATTTCTTTATATGTTATAATGAAATGTCATTACCATGAAACTTCAACAAGGTTGCTCCATGAGGAAAATAAGAAGAGAGGTTTGCAAAGGGAGGTGCAAATACCAAAAATAACGAGAATAATAATAAAATGCAAGACATCCTCAGAGCTTCAGGCTGGCTTGGAGCAGCCCAGGTGGCTGTTTTAGTCAGTATAATAATGCTACACACTGAATAATAAGAGGTCTAATTGGTAAATGCAAAAAGGGACACAAGGGCTGAATGAGACGCAAAAAAAAATCACAAGAAACATTTTTCTCCAGTTCTGCTTTCAACTAATCCAGAATGTACACGAATAACAAGTAAGAAAACCTTTTAAAAAGCTGGAAGTGCTTTATGTTACAAGGAGAAATTCTTGCTCAGGATGAGGATGAAATTCATGCAAAAGCTCAATTCAGTCCCATAGCTTCTTTTTCTATAGATGACCCTTTCAAAATTAGCATTTTGTGAATAATATTATACTCAGTCTAACTGTACTGAAATGAACTGTAACATTAATGTAACATTAATGAATGGAATCGTTGAGGGAATTAAACTCCAGGTGTTCAGATTGAACTGGAACCACTAATGAATGACAGCAGTATAAACTGAGTGATCTGTTTGATTAAATAAAAAAATGATGCAAAACTATTTGCATGATGTAAAAGAGGGTAATGATGAATAAGGAATGAGAGAATCAGACAAATATCTTGGCAATATTTTGGAAACTGGATGGACAAGTGTCCAGTGACGACGTCCTCTGATCTAAATCCACCTGACGTCTTTTGTAGAAAGGTGAAATCTGTAAGTCCTATAAGGAAAAAATAAATAAATAAATACAAAAACAGGCAAAAACAAGAATGTTTGAAGGCCACCATTCAATTTATTGTGAATGGAGTTGGTAATTGAATAGATGTTTTTATTATCTGTGTACTTTTAATTTGTTGTTGTTCAATGATATTGAACTTTTTTGAAAAACCTTTTTTTGACTTTATATCCTAAGAACATAAAAAAGAACATAACAAATTGTACTTACAGTTTAGTAATAATAACAAAATGTTTCCTCTTCTTGCTTCATTCTGAAATGTAGATGTATAACTTGACCTCACATCTTTACTCTGCATTTTATAGGTTAGCTGGTGTCCATAAAAAACACATAGCGCAGTAAAAATACCATAGGTGTCTTTTTTACTGCCTCACCCCAGGCCTGCGTTTACTATCATAAGTGGCCTCATTTCTGAGTCTGAGGGTCGAGCAGATACAAGCAAATATAAGAGGCAAGTCTTAAAACTAAACAACAAAAAAAAGTAAGATGGAACAAGATTTGCACACACTGGCATAAAACTTACAGCATGAATATCTGAATTATGGCCATCCGTATTCCAACAAACTGTTGGTAGATGCAAAATACCAAATAAACAGAAACAATAGACAAGGTGTTTGCATGTGGAATTTTTAAGCTAAAGAAAGAAATTCAGACATAAAACAAAAACAAATGATTTTTTTTCAACATTATTGGAAATTATCTGGTTATAACGGGATCTTTTCTGAAGCTGAAATATATACAGTATATATACTGGTAATTTGAAGAAATAAACACATGACTTTGCACCGTACATGTGATCACACAGCGTGATGGCTTGTTCAGTACTTCAGTACTTAACTCAGTCCCACACGGGGCTGTGGGATGTGTTGGGTTAAAGGTGAGGTGAGCTCTGAATATTTCCTCTGAAATTAGATTTATGTAAATGAAAAATGAGTGCCAAACACTGCAGGCAGGCTATTTATTCATCAAGTGAATTGGCAGAAAATAAATGAAGACATGTGCTCTGATGGTCAATGAAGACCTGCAGAGAGAGAAGATGATTGATGGTTGACTATATTTGATTAACTTCTGTTCCCAGTTTGAAGATGGACATTTGAAAACTCCACATATTAATGAAAAGGGAAAGAAAGCAATTGAATATTTCTGTTATGTGGTGAAATGACCAACATCTCATAAGGTTGTATAATCTACTGTAGGGTGAATGTGACAGAACGGTTCAGAGCATCTTAAATCAGAAAAGCAGATGGGAAGTCAAGATGGTCATAATGTCCAACATATTTAAGCTTTCAGTCATACGGACGGTGCTGTGAGGGAATAAGAGGGGTTTAAAACAGAATGCTTAAAATCTCTTATCAGTCTGCTGTTTTAAGGTTTTATTACCTATTGTTTACATTCTCTGCATTTTGTTATAATATTGTATTATATATCTACACTATGAAAACCAGAAGGATTATTATTTATATCATTCTGTGCTATCTATAGTTTACAGCCATGTTTTAGTTTGCCATCTGACTTTCAAAAAAGCACAAATAATCAAATTAAATGCAACTGAGGTAAAACTATTCTGAAAGTGTGACTGCATAACCAATAAATAGCAATTAATTCCTCTTTAAGCAAAAAATAATTTCACAAGGGATAAAATAAGAAGCAATCAGATGTTGAACTGTTATATTTAAAAACCAGACATTTATCCTTAAAACACATTAATAAACAGAACCAACATCCTGTATATTGGCTAAGACTTGGAAATATGTAATGAATGAATGAATCACTGATGATACATTGAAATTAAAGGTGCTACGGCTGAAAACAAAAACACAAAATCCCAAAGGTAACACCTTAAAATGATCACTAAAACCTTCAATAACAATTCAGGTTTTATAGATTTATTAATGTGGAATCTGTTTAAATGTTGTGGATACAAAGATCATGTTAGCTCTGATAATAAATTCTTAGAATAAATGTTTTTGTTTTCTCATCACGTAACAGCGTGTGATAATCAATTAATCAACCATAAGAAATGTAAATGTTAAAAACATCTACACCGAGGCTCTGACGGGGTTTGTTTTGCAGAGAGAAATTATTTATTGATATTAGTTGTTACAGTCTTCACAATTATTGATACTGCTGTTTTCACCAAGAATGTCTTGAATATAAACAAGCTTAGCATATTTCACTTTCTCATAGACTTTCATGTGATTGGGATCTAAAAATAGGATTAAAAGGTTTGTCCGCTCCTTTGAACTTTTCATCTTTTAATGCAACCTCTGTCAGCGAGCCATTACTGTCCTTCTGAAGCATGGGTGTTGTTTACAGTGTGCTGTTTTGTTCAAGTGGGATTTAGATGATTCTGATATGAATAAAGACTCAAAACTAGAACTTTCTGGCCTTAGTGAAGCCAGTTTCACACTACATGAGAGTGAGTGTCCTTGATCTCTGCACACATTGTACTTGTGTGTGATTGTGCACATCAGAGTGGAGACATACTCTAAAAGGAGTCACAGCTCTGGAGCAAAGTCTCCAGCTTGATACGCCTATTGTGACTGCAGTAAGGAGGTAATCCTCCTCACTCAAACTGAGACTGAGAGGGATGGCAGTTTGATGTTTTAGTTGCATAATTCAGAATGTCATTATATCAACATTCAATTTACAATTCAGATTTAACTTTTTCACTGATACTCCAGTGTTATAACTATTACATGTGATGGTTTGGTTCAAATGTGTAATTTAACTGTAGCAAATCATGAGAATGAGATGAATATCAATGTTCGAAGGTTATAATTTGTTGTTATGTGTGTGACATAGTTTCTTTCTTCCTTTTTTTCCAACTGGGACTTAATCACTGTCTCCTGGATCCAGGCTCAGGAAGAGATCACCGCTTAATTAGACTGGTCCATGACCCTGTTCAAGGTCTTTGAGGCCCACACACAGCAGCGCTGTTTGTCACAGTAAAAACATACTGAGCCAAATATTTCAATACTTTTTAGCTAGAATTTTCATCATCAAAGGAAAAGTGCTTGATATTTGCAAATGGAAATACAAAATGCACTTAAGAAATTATGTTTCCGAATCAAGGCTTGAATGTAAGATTTTATTATAATGGAAATTAACAGAATGTGTCAACAACAGGTCTACATGACATATCACAGCTTTATCATAACTGCAATATCAATATCACAAAGAGCTGCTTGGATTAAAATAAATTATGACCTATCATATTTCAATTGCCATGCAGTCGAGCTCTACGGCCAAGTCGGCCAGTCTGACAGAATCTTGTTGCCCAAAAAACTCAAACTTTTCTCATCTTATAGTGAAACATGAAAGCATTGTGATGACAAAATAGTTAGAAATGTGGATTTTGCCATCAAATATTTTTCTATTACAGCACAACTCTAATCCAGAAAGTTATTTTTTTAATAACAAGGACTATTTTGGATAGTAATGTGACAAATCATTGTTGTACGTTTTCTAAGCACAAATGAATTTGAAAAAGACAAAAAAAAAAAATTCCCACATCTTGATTTGACCCTCTTTTTAATAAAAAGCAATTGGTACATTCAGCAAGTGAAAAAAGATGGAATTGACAATCTGTGCATTTTGCACACTATAATAAAAACATCTAAATAACTTTCATTTACTGTTAGGTGAAATGACAGAGCAAAAAGTAGGCTTGTCAAGGTGAATGACGTCTCATATGCCTGTGTATAATTCACAGCAAACAAGCAGCCAAAGCTTGATGCAAAAATTAAAATTTCTTCACACAAACCGGCCAAATAGGAGACAACATAAATATCCAACTGTCATGTTCAAACTTCACATATTTTGTCACTACGTACAAAATGAAAAAAGTGAATGAGCAAGCTCTCTTATGGGAAAACACAGAATGCAAAAAGTGAAAAGTTCCACTTTTTGGTCGTTCAGTGACGGTTCTGACAGCTTTTCTGTAAATGGATAGATATGCTTTGACACCACAATCTGTGCTCTTTGACTGGCACATAAACGCACTGTCAGTCAGCCTGTCAGCAGCGCAACAGTGCCATCTACGGTGTTTCAGGAAATGAGAGTCATCATCCATGGCACAGTTATGACTTGACTGGTCTGCACTTCGTTTTCCCAGTTATTACCATGGCAATGAAGAGTGGTTTGTTCACATTAGTAAAATGACTGTTTTTATGCCTGACAAAACCCAATGACGTAGAGAGGTGTATGTAATGTGCTGGAACTTTATTATGTCTTGGCAGCACATCTTAATAATCTTCAGACGTTACCCCTCTATTTTCTAAAAGGACGTTCACCCTCACCACCTCTTATAAAGAGCTGCCATTAACCCCCTGATTACAGCGGACATGGTGAAAGAAATGTAAAAAGCTTTCAGGAGAAAGCAGCTACAAGCAGTAACGACATGTGCAATTTTGCAATTTGCATGCTGTGACAAGTTGAAAGATCTTATCATCATTGTTGTTCCTCTATTTTCATGGTCAGGAAGTTATTTGGGTGAACTTTGTGATAATTATGATTGTAAGGTGGGAAATTGCTTTTACACCCTTGGCACTCACTAGTCTGTCAAAATATACTCCCATTGGGAAAGAGTAGTTTAATTAAAACAAAGTTACGTGGTAATGTAATTAAAGTCAGGATAATGATACATCCTTTAATTATGAATCTCACACTGAAAGGTCTCACTGATTAGATGCTCAGATTAGGATTAGATTACCCAGATGTGACATAGAAGAAATAGGGACTGGGAACATTGCAACTATCAGGAATTTTTCTTCTCTGGGGTTTATAGGCTTATAAGGATTTGGGGGGATATTACTCATTCAATTCTAGAAAAGTGTGAAATCCTGTTTTATGTAAATGAAACAATCAACATCAAGTTAATAGACCCTTTCAAAACACCCCTTAATGATATATTAGAAACAAAGAGAATGAGCAGAATTCAAAATCCACACAAAGGCATTAGAAAGCATCGCTCCTCACACCTCAAATCCCAGTTTTAGAAATCCAATTTTAGGTTATAATCAGGAATTGCCTTGACTTGATAATAATTTGAGGAGAAGAAAATACTATTATCATTTAATTATAATCATTTCACAGAAATCGTTGAATAAAACTGGAGAATGCTTTGTTGATTAGGTGTTCTTCTTAATCCCATCCATGAAAAAAAAAAAAACAGACACTTTTGCATCTAGTACTGCAAGAAAGGACAGAAGAAAAGAGCAGAATTCATCTGCAACTCGTCAATGCCACATTGACAATCAATGCATGGAACTGAATCCAAGAAATAATTGCATTATTGCAAACATAATAGAACTTTAAGGGCCTTTGGGCAAACAATGTTGCCCATCTTGTGGTGGCAAAGAAAAAATAAATTAAACCTTAACCAAACAATAGAGTTTCTTTAATTTGGACCTGTAACACACAGAGTCCAACCTTTATTCCAGTGAGTGAAGAAAAAAAGTCCATTAAGCTCCAGAAGATATATTTGAACAGCTTGGAAACCAAAGACGTTTTTATAAGCATGAATTTTTGCAGTGCATGCTTTCTACCAAATGACCTTCTCTTCACAAAGAGTCCAGACTGAGCAGCTGCTTTTACACTCATATTCATGAGGCCTGCTTTATGGGACTCATAAGGCCACTTTCATCCACGAGCATAATATGTTTGTGTGAGGGGTATGACGCACATAATGTGCTGTAAAATATGTCCTTTAATGAACATTAGAGGAAGATTGAAGCATCTACTCAACCTCAAGTATGGGTCACATGAAAACAGATGATGGAACTTCCTAAACAAATGCTATTATAAAAAATATATCTTTACTAGTTTCACCCTTTTGTTTAACAAAATATTAAAAACTCTCATCAAAGAACTTGCCTTGATGATAAAAGTTATCTTCCCAAACCTGTTACATCTTGTGAATATGGCTTGTATTTGATGGATGGTGGCGGTGAAGGAGCGGACTGGACTGCTGGACAGGGCAGACCCTTACACCTGAGCAGCAAGGGATGGTTCGGCCACATGCTGCTCGCATCATTACACAGCCTCAGCCCAGACCTCTGGTGCCGCCCTGATTGATGGGCTCCACCAGGCAAAGCAGCGCAATGGAGGCGTTCCATCCAGACTGTAGCCCAGCCCATCCATCTTGAGTTCCTACTAGAGAGTCATGTTACAGTACATCTTGTCTAAGAATGAGCTGCTCAGCTTTAATCCTGCTCCCTGATTAAATGGGTTTCTGTGTGCAGTAAAAACTGGCTTCAGTATTTTACAGGAAATTACTGATGACTAGGAAGAAGCAGTGGAGTAAAAAAGGAATGAAAAAAATCACCAAAGGTCAGATTATTTTCTTCATAGCAGCTAGGTACTTTGAAATTAGCAACAGTTCAACAATACAGAAGATCTGTAGGGAGTCTGGATGTCGATATATTTGATGGCAGTGACCTGCAATGTGACACAATTATAGATGAGTATATTCTTCATGCTACAAATCTGGATGAAGCAAGAAGAAACTAAGCACTGCTTGAAAACACTTGATTTTCTCTAGAGTACTGGGAATCAGCTGTGACCCTGTGAACCAAACAAATTACAGAACATGGTGGTGAAACAGAAGATTTATTTAAAAGCTGTCTTGTTGTGTCAAAGTTAACATTTCTATTTGAATTATATTGTTCATAAAAATGCCTTTAAAGCCAAGATTTTTGTGCTTCACTTCAAACCCAATTAGCCTAGAAAAGGCTGTATTTGTCATGCAGTGAGAAATTTGGCTGTTTCCTGTGGATCTGTTTGCCAAAATAAAATCTGAAAATGTCAATCTTTTCAGCAATTCATTTCAGTTTTATCACCTACAGTATCTTGTGCTCATTTCTTAACACACAGAGGGCCACGATTTGGACAGAAAGCCAGTCGCTGCAATTATCTTGAATTACTTCTTCAACAGTTCTGACAGTACATGCAGTATCCATCACAGTACATGCATTAACACGCTGCCTGTGAGATCGTTTTCAATACATGACAATCACTGACATGCCATTTCTCAGTTCACATAGAAGGAACAGCTACAACAAATCAACCTCTTCCCGCCCGTCCCTTTGACTGCTCCACCATTGCGGCCAGATGCAGCCAGATGCACACAGCTTGTCTGCTGCCTTACCGCTTCAATAACTCTCATTAGGTTAATTGTTGCTTAATGTTTTCATAATCTGCTGCTTACAGGAAACTGTTTTCCTTTCCCTAATACCATAACTGCCTCCCTATGGTCCCATTCTCAATGCTGCTTTTTTTTTTAAATAACTTTTATTTTTTCTTTGCAAATGGCAGTAATGAATCGGGAGCTGTCCCAACTGGCAGCTTTCCCTGATGTAAAAAAAAAAGTCACGAGCACACTTCCTGGCTTAAATGAGCAACAGAGTCATCAGAAAAAAGGCCAATGGATTCCTGAAATAATGAGTCATTCATTCGCAGCGTTGGCATCGGCTCACAGCATCTGGCACATGGGCAGCCCTGCACATTCACAGCATTTACTTACATTTCACCTCTGCCTTTACTCAGAATGAGTGATTGTCTACTTAGCTTTGCTCCACAGAGCAGATCCATCTGAAAGACAAGTAAACTTACACACACACACACTCGGTCTTATCTGGAAGATGTGATGATCTTAATATTACAAGGTAATTACACACTCAAAACTGATAAATGTTTTTGTAGAAAAAAATAAAGAAAATAGTTCACTCTATTCTAAAGGAAGCATTAAAAAAACAAGAAAACAAATCTAGGTACCTTATTCTGAACAGCTCTGTAATAAAGTAATCTGGATTACAGTTTATCCCACAATGTAAATCAGTAACTGATTCTGGATTTTAAAAAATGTTTAACAGTTCACTGCCAGATATCCACATTTACATCGTAATTAACCTTTCAAAAGTTTGAACGGTTGATTATATAAATATATTTTTTGTTTTATCATGTAATTACATGACAACATTACAACAGTAATAAAATGGGCACTTTTGTTGTCTCAATTCTCCACCAGGATGCAAAATACTATAAGACTTTAGGCATTATAAGCTTAAGTTAGTTTAGCTATGATGATTGAGGATTCCCTTTTTTAAACTAATTCAGGTACTTAGGTACTTATTTAGTTTTCTGTTCTGTGATGAAAGCATGTTAGTCACCGAACCAACAATCTGGAGGAAAGAACCTGAAATTTACTGATGTTAGAGCTAATTTTACTTCTTAATTACTTCATTTTAGCTGCAACCAAAATATTCACGTGCTTAAAAACGAGGGTGGTATTTGACATCTCTGACAGTGTGCACCAGAGACCCCTGAGTCGGCTATCAGCAATAATTATCGGTGACCAATCCATCTGTGGATCATTCGTTTCTCTCATTATCTCACACGTGCACTCAGCCTGCCCATGACATTTAGCAGGGGTCTTTTCAGTCAGTCACTAGGTGGCCGGAGATGCCATTAGGTGATAAGGTTCATTTATTGTTGGGCTCTCATCAGCACATTTTCCTGCCTTGAGGCATAAAATACAATCCACACTGATTAGCATCAGCTCCACATCGGGGGAAACATAATAGCCCCACTCTGAAGGTGAAGCGTCTGAATAAAAAGTCTTTGCTAAACAGACAATTGTCTCTGCGTTTTTTCATTTCACAGATTGGGATTTATCTCCCCAGGTTTGAGTCCTGAGTGTGACTCTCACCAGGGGAATTAAGTTGTTTTATATTCACATGACATCATTGTATAATTGAATCATTAAGTTACAGCGTGTCCTTCATACTTCCAGTGTGAACCTTGATGTAATATTTCTGTCAAGGTTTATTAATTGATTTAAAGACAAGTCCGAGTGTTTTTCTGGTAATTGAAATGACCCACTGCCCTTGTTGCCCTTGGGAACAATTAGTACAAAAACTGGCTGTGTTTGATGTTTGTGTTGACCTATGGCTTTAAAATGTAACACTACAAGGAATCCAGTTATACAATCTTCACTTTCTTTTGCTATTTTTAACGGACTGAACTTAAAAAAAAATCCTGTAAAATTTAGTAAAATAATCTGATGATGTTAGGCAGTTTAATAATGTAGTTTTCTTACAGTTGGTTATGTAAGAAAAAAACACCCCCAGCGATTGCTAGTGCTTGTAGTGGTTGGGACAGCTAATTAGTTGGGTTGGTTGTCTTTGATTTAAATAGTCGTTCTTATCATTTCCTAATCAGCTAAAAGCAATGATCCGTGTGCAGACAAAGCCTGTTTAATTACTAAGCTGTGATCGTGACAGAAATGCCAAGCTCTGAGTGGGCTGTTTAAAACTCAAAGAAGATTGTCACATTTTCTACATTGATAATTCAGATAATTGAGTTGTAATTAGACACATCATATTGTTTAAAGGGTATCAAGGCAACATGCAAATAATCGTTTTGCTAGAGTAGGGATCTGAAAACAGGATTGTATGTAAGCAACAGTCTGATTCTCCCTGTGAGGGTTTACCAGCAAGTTAACAAAGCTGATAAACAAAGTAAGATTTAATTATGTTACTGTTAAAATTAAACCCTAAACTGCAAGTGTGACTATTGACACTGTAAAGGAAATTCAGTGTAAAGAACAATACACAGTGGAATAGAGATGAGTTTCATTTTCATCCAGATCTTAGGAATCTGGATGAATGGAGGGGGAGATGATAGGTAAGGGGGGATGGGGGGATCTAAAGTGAGCAGTGAAGGAGAGGTCAGAAGGGACATCAGTTGGATCAGCAGCAAAGCAAAAGAGAGGAGACGGAACATGAAACCGAAGGGATTCATTGACAAAATCAATAAGCAGAGAAACTACCGTGAACAGGTTTTGACAGACGGACGGACACATTCACACAACCTGATTCCGACTGTACAAACATCATCAGTTGTTGAGCTGTTATCCTTATGGAAATTACAGCATATGAAATATATGTTGGGAATGAAGACATAAAACATGAAAACTAAAGTCTCTTTGCCTTCAAAAAGACTTACTGGCAAAAAGAATTTATATTTAGCTCCCTTCAAAATCAGATAAGTTCCTTTGATATGAATTATGCAGTTCATTTAGCTGGTCTGAGATCTGCAGTTCTCCATTCTCAATAGAGATGCATTCAAAGTCTCAGAGCACAGGACAGTGAACATACCCCGAATCTTATATTAATCTGAATATATTTTACAAATGAATCTGAAGAATGTGTCTGATTTCATATAGAAATATATTGTTTATGTGTTCGGTGTTTTAACAAATCATTCTACTTAAAATATATATATTTATAATAAAAGAGTAAACAAAATCTAAAATTCTTGTACTGGACCAGCTGACACACTGAACCTCAAAGATGCACAAAACATTTCTTGTTATTATGAGTTTACAGGTAAACTTCTGTTTAGAGAAATCCTATTTGCTTCACTGAGTTAGCCACGAAGTGTAAATCCCGGCTCGTTCCCACCGAGACAAACTCCGTAAACCCCTTCTGCTAAAGTTAAAGTCACCATCGCAGATTTTGCCCACAGTGCAATATTCAATAGCCATTTGACAGAGTTAAATAACGCATAAAATAAGATTTTGTTGAGTGTGCCAGCCATTGCAATAAAATAATAAATATATAATGTAAATGAAATGATGTGTGGCTCATAAGGTATCCCAAACTCGCAGGATACAAGGTCAGTGAATTGTGCTTAAAGGGTACATTTTTAGACGATGGTTACAGAGGAAAATAGGTCTATTTTATAAATGATATTTGGAAATGCAGAAGCACAAACACAGGTGTATTAATGAGGGCTGCATTCCACTTCTGCACCTGTGCATGCTTGTTGTTCTGCATGTGCAAAACAGAACTTCCTGCTAGTCCTAATATTTCAAGTCAACATGTTTACAACTATAAATTTAATGGGAATAAACTATTAAACACTGATGAGAATGCAATCGTCAGCATGAAGTCTGCTGCAAACCTGAAAGAGAATGCAGAAGGACATCAGACCTTGATGCCTGTTGTTGTCTTGTCTGGAGCTTTTCTGAATACAAGGGCACATCTGACCAGAGGCTGAAAAAATAACCCAACAGTAAAAATAAGAAGTACAGCTGCAGGCAAGTGTATATTTGTAGGTGGGCTGAAAATCTGATGGGATGTTTGTAGTGTGACAGCGATGACATGAGTGTTTAGTCGGCAGGTTTTCTTTGTCCAACATTTATGCACCACAGCTCAACAGACAGTGACAGTGTTTCCAGTGTTGAGGGGTTAATAAGGATCCTGCTGTACAGTCATGCATGAGGTAATCCAGTCCCCAGGCACAGTCTGTATATCCAAAAGGTGCAACAAACATGGCTGCAAAAACCACAGAAATAAACAGGATTGTTTCTTTTTCAGACAATAATGGCAGGTCAGAATGCAAAGGGCCACACGAACTTTGAGAAGGACGTCTGCAATCATGGACTGGCAGGTAAGTTATATCTGAGCTGTAAGAAAACACATTTGATTGCAAATAACAAGTTTGCTCCAGAGTATATTTCATGTTCTGAAAGAACCAAATGAAGCTGTAGCAGAGGAAGTAACGGTAAAGTCCAACACTTCATCACACAAAATACTCTGAACTCCAAACTGGCTGCATGCACTAATTTGAGAGTATCAGATTTATTTCTCTCCTTTAACATAGCTCTCAAAGCCTTTTTTCTTTGATCACTCAGCCTCATCTTCTGTCTTTCTGAAGCATTATTTGTGCATTCTATTATTAGCTCTCACTATCAGTTGTGTGACTAACTCCAAAGCTGTTAGTATAATCTCTGGGATGGCATTGAGATATCACACATGGTATCTCTCACTTGCACCGCCACGAAGCCAAAGCACTGCCGTTGCATTACGAGTCATCTAATGTCCCCTGCACAGTATGCTTTTCACAGATTACATTCAGTGATACATGGTTCATTGAAACATAATGTGTTATGTAGCCTATTTGGAGAATTATTTAAGGTGAAACTATTCACCTCCTATATGATCTCCCCCACCTACCCACCCTCCCCTGGAGTGGAAGGTTTTGGAGAACTCTAATGGTCTGTTACTTTGATTTAAATCTGTCTGATCTAAGCACCTTTCAGGTTATTATCTTTTCAAGGAAAATGCAGCAGAAATGTTCGCCTTCTGCTATAAATGTGCAATTTCTATCAAACATAACAGATGGTGCATCAAGTAGAGCAGACGAACACGAGAGAAAGGGATCAAGGAAAAATCCTGGAAGAAACATTTTGTGTTTTTTGTTTCAGTCTTTTGTACTATTACTAAAGTTAAAAGAATTGCCATAAAGGCTCAGAAATGTCTCTTTTAAATCATGGTGAGGTTCAATCATTAGTCTTGTCTCATCTGCCAAAGAATAAAGCAGGTATGTTTCACTTTAAAGTCCTCAAACTGTTCTTTATTAAACTCTAAAAATTCAATTAAGTCGACTTTCAGATTTTTTGGACGCTAATTCTGAAAAATAAAATGGTAGGTAAGGATTTTGTGCCAGAAATATTAAAAAAGGCCCTCAAGTGCTCTCCTGTTATCGCTGTCTCTGCTGTGATTGTTCCAGGAGATAATAACTTTCATGTTCACGCCTACACTTACCAGAATAGTTCAAGTGTAAATATCACAAATGTAGAAGGATTCTCATTTATAAATGTTTTTTATGAAGCTGACATTTCTCCAGCATAATGGCATTTTATTTCCAAGTTTTAATAAAAGAAAAGCAAAGTGCTTTTCTCAAATGAAAATACTTGTATAAAATTCATGGCACTAAAAATGTTTTGTAGCACCTTTAGTCATAAAGTAAATGCCTTTTTATGACTGCAAGCTAATTAGACGTCTACCCATTCACGACTACACAAATCGTTTATTTTAAGTGTTGTGTATGACTAAACTGCACAATTTGAACTGTAGTAAAGAAAAAACCTCAGAAAAGACCCAATAAAGCTGAAACTTTGCAACTTCCTTTAAATAATTTACAACAAACATCATATTTTTGGATATAGAGATGTTTAAAAAACAGTATTAGCTGAATCATTATTGTAACCGAACAGAAATAAAAAATATTTTGAGCAGAAACTAAATTTCCTCCTGTTGTTTGGGCACACTGGGCTAGATTGAGTGTTAAAGTGGTTCGCTGCCTCAGGAAGTAAAAAATTGGCAATTCCAAACTCTCAAAAGTCAAGTGAAAACCCTTTAAGCTGATCAATTTTAAAGACTATTATTTCATTTTTAAAAATTTTTATTGCCCAAACAGGTAATTATCTACAACTACAATAAGACTGATTGAAAGTATATTAGATTTTGTAACTTTTTAAAAGAAGGTTAAGTCTTTTTTGCTCATTGTATTCATTGTTTCCATCAGTTATTCATATTAACTGATCTAAAATAATTGCAATGTCAAAGCATTTAAATTACAATCCTTTGTTCTAAGTGTGTGTTTGTTAGCATTATTCTCAATAACATAACCCTTCATTTACCTCCATATAACACTTTATCATCAAACCCATAATGTTTTGTTTCAGTTTGTGTCTTTCTTATGCAAAAAGACATGGCTAACACACATTCACTTACAAGGTCAAAGCTACTCCCTTGTCCTCTATTAATATGTTTTTTTTTTTACTGAAACAGGTCATTGAGTTATTGTTTTGCAATCAATAGTGAGTCCTGGAGAAATTAATTAACAAGGTCAAAGCCGGGGCTGTTTTGAGTTCACTGTTCACCTGAACAAAATTACTGAGTCGGAGCTCTTTGTGAATGCAGATGCTGTGATAAGAAAGTGCTGACAAGGTGGGGTCAGAGGTCAGCTCAATAGTCACACAAATTTTACCCTATTAACGAGTCAAAAGAATTACTTACGTTAAGCACAAGTGTTTTCATCATTTAAATGTTTAAGAGAAAATTGATTAAAAATGACACATTTGTTTATCTATTTTTAGAAACCCATTTAGTTTTAGTTTAATGTGATGTTAAATATATTGTCTCATCTTTGCAAAAGTAGGTCAAAAAAGCTGAAATTTCTTTAAAAGATTGTCAGTCAAGATGCAAAGAAAACATTCACATTCTCATTAATTATTATCCTATTAGACTAAATGATTGGAACACAAACATGAAGGCCACTGTAGTGTAAACCATATGTCTTTGTTTTTAATTCTATCTAAAACATATTTCTCAGTCTTTGTTCTAACATCTAAATTAGAGCATGTCACACTGAGTCCCCCCGCCACCCCCCCACTCCCTCCTCCTCTAAACAAAGAAGACTCTCTCTGACCTTCTAACTATCGTAATGCAATCTGAAAAGGTCACAGAGGACTATACTCATAATAATGATATTTGTCCTGACTGATAGAGCTAGAACCATGTACAGTACATACACATGTAATAAAAACACTATTAAATGCATCTCCAGAAGGAAAAACGACTTATTTATCAGCCCAAACAGGCTGTTTATGTAAAAGTAAGTTTTCTACAAAAATTTCAGACCCTTTTAGAATTTTACATAAAAGCATAATGCTTCACCTACAACCTGCCGTTAACAATACAAACGGACTTTAATGGGACACCGTTTGTATGTGTATTTGCACATCTGTGCTAATGTGATTAATTATTGAGCCCTAATGTCAAATCCAAATAATCAAATCCATTTGCGGCAGATTTTACAAGATTGGTGTAATGGTTCACTGATGAGTCGATAATTATGTGACTGTGTTTTGAAATAAAAGGGAGCATTCATAGTTTATAGACTGTTTTTCTATTTTCACCACAGCTTAAACATTTCTCACCGTGTTGTGTAGGATGTTTGTGTTTACTGGATTCTGAAGTTTTGTTTATTTCTACGTGACTGCAGTGTTCCAGTCATCGAGCAAGCTCTGTTAGACATATTCATAATTTTGTGAGTAATACTGGTAAAAGCATGGAAACAGGGACGATCATCTTTAATGCAAAAGAAATCTACATTAACAATGTGAAAACAAGCAAAACTTACATTTTAATACAATGAAATAACTTAACTAGTTAGATTTTCTTTTTAAAGGTTTATTTATTGACCCATTTGTGATAATAAAATACATTTTTTTAATAAATTGTTTCACTGCTTGGGACTTAGAATAACTTTACCAGGTTTAAAATGCTTATTTCAAAGAAGCATCCTGTTTCTGGTGAATGCATTTATGTCTCCTTTCTGCACACAGTTCATCATTTACTTGTCAAGCATTTCTCTTGTCTTTTCCTTTTTCTTTTTTTATGACATCTATCACACAAACATGTTTTATTGAGGTTGACTTACAGAGCAAGTTCTGACATGAGTCTAAGGCCACGATTTGCCCTCCAACTGGAACAGAAATAAAGAAAATATCAAAGAGTTTAAGCTCTTTGGTTTAAAAAAAAAAAACTAACTTTACTGCCTCTGTTCAACTTGTTGTCAGAAGAATTTAAGATGAATTTGAACAAAATTATAATGCCGAGACTTGTCTGTCATGGTTCTGTGTAACAGGAAGCTTTACAGGTTTGTATGAGCTTTATGAGACAACAGAGAACATTCAGTGTAATAAAAAGAAGAAATACAGAAGAACATTCACCTTCTGAGAATGTGACTTCAGCAAGTAAAACAGCTGTTAGTCATTTGTCTTTGTATGGTCAATGAACCAGTTCTGCTCGCAGCTGCTTGAGAGAATTTTACCTATTTACACACATCTGCCTTGAGATGTACGCCAGCTCGGTCTAGGTGAACGAGCTGATGTTATTTGGAAACTTCTGACGGGGCACCACCAAGCAGAAGGATTTGTGCTTTTAGAATTTTTTTAATTGCTCTAGAAAAGTATAATAAAACCGAGGTTCATTTCCATTTTTTAACACACAGACATTATAGATCAAACTGGTTCTCAATGGATTTTCTCTCCCATAATTCTTCTACACTCTAAATTCCCCAACACTGAGCTCTTTTAAAGCACGTCTCTCCAACGTGTAATTATATTGTCGGAAATAGTTCTAATTATTGATATCACTGGAGAATATGCTGATGTTTGGAAAGCCTTAAATTATTTTTCAGAAGACAGTTAATGGAACAACTTTGGCAAAAAACTTTTAATTCTCCCTGTTTATATGAAATTTTCAGAAGTCGACATGCAGGAACATCTAATGGGACAAAATTTAAATAGAACTGGTTTACTTTCACAGCAATAGTTAATAAGTAAACTAGCACATAAATAAGGACCCACTGTATTTTGGTTTTAAAAATTAAACTAATTTTTTATTTATTGAATATGGGATTTTTTTTTGCACAAGTTTTAGCAGCATTTCACTTTTAGATCATAATGTCAGGATTTAAATTATAATCTATAAGATTTCTTGCATAATTCTGTAATTCTTATAAATAAGCTTTAATCAGGAGAGACTAGAGCAAGTAGTCATGTGCAAATCACAAAAACACATTGAATTATTCAAGTCTTAATATGAAATTGTCTGTTTGTTTATTTATAGTTGGATTAAAACATCTGATTTTCTAAATGCATTTACTTGACAATTTACAGGTCTTCCTCACTGGACTGCAGTGTTTCTACCAGGTAAGACAAGTTTCTCCTGAAAGGATCAAGAAAGTTGATCATTTTAGCCTCGTCATGTTGAAGGATGACTTCTCTCTGTTGGAAAGGTCTCCGTTCAGTGATGACAGAACTGATGTCTTCAAAAGTCAGAATCCCATAAATTATTTCAGTTATTTCCTGCTTTTATCTTTTAATGCTCTTTTAAAGTAAACAGAGGTGTGCACATCTCTTAGGAGACCAAACAAAACGTCACAGGCAGCAGTTCGCTCCGGCTATATGGTTCTGTCTCTCCATGCACAGACATCAAACACTTCCTGCCAGCAGACACCAGATAAACAGCTCGTTAAAAACGGGGGCACGCCATCATTGACAGCATCGCAGTACCTGTACCAGAACAAACAAACCGAAAAGATGAACAAACAAAACGGTCTTGTCCAGAGATTCACATGGACTCAATGATTTTTATGGACATTAATCAGATCATCTGACGCACAATGAGATGGTGATGAAAGCTGAAGCATGACAGATCAGGAAACGTGCAGGAGACGGAAAATAAACAGTAGATCCAGCTTTAGAAAAAGACTTGCAGGAAGAAACAATGGGATGCTGAATTTAATGTATGCTCCAACAAAATGTTGAATTGATTTGCAGATTTGAACTCTTCTAAAGAAGCAGACGCTCACGTAATGTGTGTGAAAACTGAAGGCTTTTCAGACTCATAATTACCAGATAATTGCATTGGGAAGGTCTTTTTATTCCACAGAATTTTTATCAAAAACAGTTTCTTTTTTTATTATTATTGTTTTTGGCATGAAAATTAAAGAAAAACTCTGAAACGTTTAGTGGACAAGTGTCAAATGTATTCCAATATTCTGTCGCAGACTGCAAAGCTGAACAAACGGAACAGCAGGAGCAGAACAAACATGGACCGCGCGATCTCTGGTAACAGTTTCTCTGAGGTCAGCTCACAAAGGCACCGGGTTTGTTCTGCTGCTGTGAAGAAAGTGTGACCAAAGGGGATCTGCTTCACCTGGGTGAGCTTGAATAACCACAGCTGTGTATTTTATGTGCAATATAAACATGTATACCCCCCCAACCTCAGTAGGATGATCCATATTTAACAAGATGTTAACTTGTTGTCTAGATTGTTAAAAACGATTAGCAAAGTAGAAATCCAGTTTCTATTTAGGACAATGTTTATTTAGTTTGTCCTCCTTCTAAAGTGACTTTGAACATTATGATAATGAATAAATCCATAAATGGATCCAAAGCAAATATAGAAATCTCATAACTGTTTGATTCATAGCTGACATATTTAAATTAACATCCCTGACAAGAACTGAATAAAGCTTGTTTTCATGGTGAACGTGTAAAAAAACTCTCACCTCCCTCCAAACATCAAGGAGTTTTTTTTTTCTTTTGCTTGATTTGCTGCAAGTTGTTTTTACTGTATAAATCAAAGGGAGGTGGTAACAATGCAATATTCCAGCAAAAAACAGGTACAAAAGAGAAATCAATACTCTTTTTTAGCCTTAAGTGTTATTTGTTTGCTTTGTTTTTATATTCAGTAACAGATTGTTGTGCACTGGTGTGAAGATGTTTTCTACTAAAACCATTTTTGAGGTTTCTAGAAAAACCAGCCGAAGCAATTAGAGACAGAAAAGACAAAAAAAGAGATGTCCCCTAGAATATTCCTGTAGATTGTAGGATATCTGTGACTCTGGCATCCTTCACCTCCTGTACCTCCCAAAGGGGCACCTCCTGCAATTATACGGAAAGAAATCTGTGACAGGTAATGGATTTTTCCAGCTTTGAACGATTCTCAAGCTTCTCAAGGGATAAGCAGGTGGTGTTACTCAACTCCATCTTCTTTTGATAAATGGCATATAATTTATATTTTCAATTCAGATTCTTTCACACAAAGACAGAGAGAGAGCTCACAATGTGCTTCCATCCTGATGTCGGAACATTTGCAGCTGACGACGGCCGACAAGACGGTTTCTTTCCCAGGATGTTGTGTGTCGCAAGTCAGGAGATGAAGCTGGGAGATAAACGTTGCAGTGTTGCAAAACATTTAAACTCCAGTCATGTGAGCTTTGTTGGTGGTCAGATATGATCCCTTTCAAATAGTATCTACTTTGAGATAAGAAAGATACTCATGTTGGTACATGAAGGCTCTGAAAGAGTTTGCAACAAGTGTTATGAAGCCTGGGCTCGACTGAGAGACAGTGTTATACAGCAGTCCTTATTTCTAATATGTCTCATAAAGCCAATACAAAAATTAAATTCTAGTTTGTTTTTTGTTCAGACGTGGTTGACACAACAATTTTAGACCAAATGACTGCAGGACAAATGAATGTTTGTTGTGTCTTTGTGTTTATTTTATTCCTTTTTTTATTGCCTGTTATTATGAGTTTATTTTTATTACTCAGAGACTTTAGAATATTAATAACAAGTCTGCTCAGGAAGAAATCAGTCTGAATAAGCTGCTGTTCAATGACTTTATACAGAATATTTTTCATTTTGACATAGATATTAAACAATATAGAACAAATCAGAATTATTGTTTCTGTTACCTGTTTCTTAGCTCCTGCTGTTGGTTGAAGTACAAGAAATCTGACTTGCTAAATATTAAATAATGACCAAATATATCTTCTTTTATCCTGTTAAAATCAACATTTCATTTCTACATAAACTTAAGAGCCACAGAAACAGAAATAAAAACATCCTGACAGGTAAATAAACAAGCTGTAAACTTGTTTGCTCAGAAACAACCAGTTTAAGTCCTCACGCTGAATAGTTACTTGAGACGGAGTCATAAAATGATGCATAGTTGATTCTTCATATATTTCAAAGTGTCTTTGTGCTTGCTGCTGTGCACCCGCCCCCCCGCTGCTTATGATTTTAATTTCTGAGTCACTGAAAGATGAAAATAAAGTTCAAACATTTTTCATGCATCAGAATACAGAGACTACATCTTCTTTTGCTCATAAGAGTTGTTCTTTTCTGATTTATTCATAGAAACCAAAGAAAGTTGAATCTTTTCTGCTTCAATTATTCCTGTCCTCTTACCATCCTGAAGACAATCAGGGGCTACAGTTGTATGTAACTCCTGTCCACGTGTGTTTGTGGACTTAGGAAGTAGCTAATAACTATGATTTTAGGGGGTTTGCAAAAAAAAAAACAGGGCTACAGTCAACCTGTAATTTTGAAAAACAGGAAATCAAAAAATCTTTTAGTGGGTGGGAAATGTCCCCAGTTTTGCAGTTGAATAATATTCCCCAGCTGTTTTGTTGCACAGTTAAAAAACTTCCTTTTTTTGTGTGTTAATGGAAATTAGTCAATCTGATCATCATCATTCCACACAGTTCACTGTTCTTTTTTTCCCTCTACAAAGGTCAACCGCATCCAGATGAGAGGGCATGATGGCACAACAGGCTGAAGAGGTCATGATTCCATATTATAGTAAAATATTAAAGAAAGCCAATGCAATGTTTGTTTCTGATAGAATGATCCAAATCACAGGAGAAAATGTTTCAGTTGAATAATTCAGTAGCCAGAGCAGGACAAGACCCTGGAAAAAAAATGTTTTTTTGGTATAATAAAGCTTTTGTTTTGTTGTTGTCAGAGCACAAAATCTCTAACTGTGAGTTTTGGGATCATGACAAACAAAACAGAATAAAAGAATCCTCAGAAAATTGTTTGGCAAAAACACAGTTCTTAACTTTCTCAAGCATAACTCTGACTAAGATGAATAACAGGTCACAACTTTTTTTTTTTTTTTTCATTTTCCTAAAGGCTCAATTCGAAAACTTGCCATAAAGCAGCCCACAACTCAATTAATGGAGTAGTATTCACAGTTTATTATGACTCTAAGCAGTGATGTGGAAAATAGCTGTTATCTTAAATCCTCAAGAGCAAAACAGTCCATCATCAAACCACAAAAACCAAGACTCCATGTGGGCTTTATAGTCGCGTTGTCATTCCCTGCACAATTTTTAAAGCTTGTTTATTCAACCATGTTTGGTGGGACATGACAGCAGCAAGTGGAACAGTTGAAAACTCCTGTTTTCCAAAGAACTCTTTTTTTTTTTCACACTAATTTTTATTGATTTCATTTGCATTAGAGAGTTGTGTCTGTCAATATGAGAACCATCGTCTGAAGATGAACAAATGTAATGGAGTTTTGTCTTTAATCTATTTAAGACTTCTGTCAGTAACTCAGCTCACAATCTAACTAAGAGAAACACACAGATGTCAGCATGTAAACCCCCGACGCCCCGGGGAGACAAATACTACATTTTAGCATCTGAAAATGAATGTAAGGCTTAAATGGAAGGCGATGAAAAATAAAATGTCTGTTTGTCTGTGTTCAAAAATGGAGGATCAACGTGGGATATGATATTCATTTAAAATGAATGTTTTCTGATCACCTGACTTTCATGACAGCTGGATATTTTCATACAAGCCTCAACAAGGAACCTTCTTATTCTCACTGCCTTCACAATCTTTCAAACAGGAGACGTTATGAAAGCTGCTGGAAACCCTTTTTTTTTTTCAGCATTGACCTTGTTTACAGTCTTTATAACATTTGATCTTGGATACTCTGTGAAAGACATCCAACAAAATACTTTGCAGTTAAATACAAGTTCTAAATATCAGAGTTAGGTTTCGGGTTGACAAAGTCAACAGGGATAAGTACTAGCAGCTGTGAAAAGACACTGTTTGAACATTATAATGCAGTTAAATATGTGTTAATACTGAATTCTGGCTGGAAAATTAACATCAAATCTACAAAAAAGTATATATTTTTACATAGGCTAATAATCAATACGAACATAAATATGAAAAACAAATACTGTTTTCAGATTACAGATAAAGAAAGTAAACAAAGATGAACCTGTTCATGAACAGAACGAACATTTGTATTTATTAACATCTAAAAAGAACAGAAATTGAAGCTGAAACTAACTGTGTGTGGTCGGTTTTACTGTAAGTCCCACCCCCCTTCCATGTTAACCAATCAGACATTGTTCTGACCTGAAATGTAATTTTTAAAAAAATAACATCTCAGAGCATTTATTTCTGTTGAGTCATGTAGTTCTTACCTGCTTCTGTATGTACAAATATTCCATTGTCTTATAGGTTAAACTGTAAATAGTTGTTTGGTGCTTAAAAACACAATGATTAAATGTGGGTAAGTAGGCGAGACATTTAATCCATTTTTAATGCTCCAACTCAGCTTGTAAACACGATATCATGGTTTCACTTTTCAACAGGGGAAGAAGGTGGAGATGTGCTGGACGCTGAATAAAATCCTGTTTCCTGTGGATGAACCTAAAGATAACATGCAAAATTTCTTAAATGTCTCATCTTGAATGATGCTTGAATTATAGTTTTACACAGTATGCAAACCTTCAACTCAAAAACCATAATGTATGTGTCTTCCATAATCAACAAGTTAAAATTGCTCATCAGCTTTGAGGCATAACTTTCCATCCTGGTAGAATTAAAAGGACAGAAGAACTGGCTGCTCTAAGCATGTCTGCATATCATCTATTGTCTGATTTTTCTTTTTTTTTGTCTGATATCTTGTTCCTGGTATTCAGATCTGCAGCAGCACAGATTGTGTTAATCACTTTGATAAACATTGCATCTCGTACATCAAAGCGGGACACAGTTCTTGCTCCATCGGTGGGACCTAATCTGAATGTATTAACCGGTGTCAACTCAGGGACAGAAAATCCATGTGCCTTCTGCATGTAGGGTTTGTTTTGCTGCTAGATGACAGATATTGTCTTTCCTTGTGTGTGGTGAATTGTAGTGGGGACCAATTTGCTAATCAAGCCAACTGGCAGGAGGCGAAGTGAGGTCTTGCAGAAAAATGTTATCTCCAAAGTAGAGCATGTGTTACAACGATTATGTACAGCAACAGCATCATATTTTGTGTTTACAAGACTGATTATTGTGTGACAGTGTTGAGAGGGAATTGTTTTTAACTCAAGCAAGACAGACATATTAAAATCCATGCTTGGCAGCTGTTCATTATTCTCCAACCTTCTAAATGTGCATTTTTTTATCAGTATATATCTGACGAATCGTTACATTTTTGCCACACAAGGATAAAATTTCACAGAAAATATAAAACGTTATTTCTGTCAGAATGTGAGTGGGCTGATTCCTCCACAGATCATTACTGCCATCTAGCGGATTTATAAAGTAAATACATGCGTGAATCGGCTGGTGATTTTTCTACTTTGAAAACTGAAAATGAGGAGTGAGGTCTAAACACACTGTAGGACAAGGTAAAAAAAATCTATTTTCTTCCTATTTATTATATAACATAATCTGTATAATTGATAGAATCATCACAAACAACTGGAGGAATGCAGTAACAGTGTAATTGTTTTGATTGTGAGTGTCCCTTTTCTCTGAAAATGTTCATAACAAACTAACAATAACACAGTCAGAAAATACCTTTGTGTTTTTGGAACTGACTGTATAAGAGGGGAATGTTTCTGCATGTGGGATGAACATGAACCAGAGGTTTTTATTGTTTTCACTACAAACTGTACATTTATTTTCAGGACAGAATTACATGTTCTGTGATATTAAAATTTTAACAATTTGTTTTTGTTACAGATTTTTATCAATAGAAGTAATTTAACACCTGGAGCATGTCGAGAGGCTTGTTTTTTTATGCTGTAGAGAAATTAATTAAACACCTTCATTGGCCACTAGAGGGCGATATCAATATGGACTGTTCATCAACATTCATACATCAAGCCTCCAAACTAAACAATACAGCTGAATAGTAGCAATAAGTGTAAATTATGTGAGTGATATAAAACATGTATTTTATGTCTGTTCATTAAGATAAAATAGAAATTGTTTAAATGTATAAAGGCATTAAATGGCTATTAAATATTGATTCTGCAGATGACACATTTTGACATGGTTGTGATGTGGTTTTTCTCCTGTCCATTTAATTCCAAACATTTTTGAATAAATGCAGACTCAGTAATAAAGACCAGCTTTATTTTGTCATATTACAATAGCTAGATACAATAACAGCTTTTCTCTAAAAGAAACATGTAAAAAGTTCATTCTGCCAGCTGAAATCAAATTCAGAACAATAACATTTTGTAAGGCAAACATGGCATCAAACACTGTTGGAATTGTTTTTGCAAAAAAAACAAAAATCATTCATCGTTCTGCACAGCAGTGTTCATAAGAGTTGGGAAAAGTGCATCTGTTGTTTTGTCAATCTGTTTCATGACAGCTTAGCTGTTAAAATGCTTTCTACAATAAACAGAAGTTTATCTGACCAAAACAACAACCACAGTACGTCTGCAGCTTTGTGCTGCTCATTTTGTGATACAAGAAAAATATGAAAATTATTGTTTGACTGAAAAATTCCTAAAAGACTTTAATTTACAGAACCTAAAGACATCTAAAGTCAGATGCACGTGCACAATAAAACTAAAGACAAACAACTGGAATATTGTGTTGTATTGTATCCAAATATCTTTTTTAATCTTTTTTCTCTGTTTTTAATATTTTCTGTGAAAATGTTGGATGATATTGGAGCAGGAACATTTCTATAAAAAAGCCAAATCAGAATGTTATTCACTATCGTTAGAACTGTCTCTTTACCTTCTTACCTGCATGTCTAACAACCTGCATATCAGTGTTTCATAGACTTGAATAATTAACTTTGTTATATCCACAGTTTAAATCATAAGTAACTTGAGGTATGGAACAGTCCGTGAAGAAGTTGGAGAAAGCCAAAGTGCACAGTCCATTGTCATCAATGGGCCCAGAAGCATCCTCAGGCTGACAGTAGACTGGAGGCTGCGCTGGGCCCGTGCGCAAACTCTCCCCTAGTTTTTTAGAAGGTCCTGAACAGTTTGTCCAGGGCTCAGAGTAAAACAAACCACCGACTAAATGATGGGCATCATAGGAAGCAGAATCCAGGCCTCCTGAATCTGGTTGTGCCCGTAGTGGCGGGCTTTGATAAAGGTCCTGGTCACTTATCATGTTGCTGTAATCAGGACCCAAGAGCTCAAAGAACTCTGCAGCCTCAGGATTACCTCGTTCCAAATCCTTCAGCGTCATCCCAGATGTGGAGCTGACTTTAGAGCAGTTTGCAGGCTCAGTGAAGAAAGATGGTGGTAGATTGCGATGTCTCAGGGGGGGCTTCTTCGCTTTCTCACCTTTTATATCCTTCACAGGACTGAAGAGTGCTGCCAAGCTCTTGCTCTGTAAGTTTGCCTGGACTCCATCACGCTTAGGTAGAGTTTTACTTTGCAAAGGGCTCGTCTGGGTCACTGGGGAACCCTGTCTTTTTACTGGGCCTTCTGCTACATTTGCTGGTGTTATAATGCCAGTGCATCGTTTGATTTGTTTCTGTAGGTACTTCCGATGGTTGACTTTCCTCTTAGATTTCACCGGCTTGTCCAGAGCCAGTTTGATATTGCTGGAGGCCGAATCTATGAAGCTCAGCAAGTCTCTTGTGGTTTCTTTGAAATCTTCGTCGTTTTCAGCTTCACACAGGAGACTGCCATCCAGACTTTTTTCCATGTCGTACTCCATCATAGAATCAGGGAAGCAGAAACTCATGAACTGAGGGTTCATGATTGCAGTCTGAACAGCCATAACTCTGTTGAGCCTAGAGGCTACACCTGTGGCATCCTCTGAGATCCCTAAAGCAAACGTTTCTTCACAGCATGGCTTTGTTCTTCTGATAAACTCTTGATGTTGCTCATGAGGTTTCTTTAAACATTCCACAGTGGAAGTGACGGGCTCTGAGGATGGGAGGGAGATCTTTCAGGGGGCAGGACTGATGATGTCAGAACATCAAAGAGGAGGAGCAAAGGGAACATAAGACTTAACTCTTTGCTTGTGCCTGACCACCTGCATCCAAAGGGGATTTGTCTAAAATTCCCTGCTGAGCTGAAGACAAAAACCTCTGTCAAAACTTTTTCTTTCTAGTTGAACTGTTGGTGTGCGCCGTGAACCACAA
Organism: Pachypanchax playfairii; assembly: GCA_006937955.1. Taxonomy (NCBI): domain Eukaryota; kingdom Metazoa; phylum Chordata; class Actinopteri; order Cyprinodontiformes; family Aplocheilidae; genus Pachypanchax; species Pachypanchax playfairii. The sequence goes on along the minus strand of SSNP01000017.1, from coordinate 4,436,420 downwards.
AGGCTTTCATGAAAATGGAGGATATTACTGTAACAGTGAGAAGAAAGGTCTTTCAAGTCCAGGCTGACGGAATGTTTTTTTGTTTTTCTCAGGCAGCACTGCAAAACAAAACTCTCTCTAATGATAGATAAAATACCAAACAAACCCTACAAATAATAATTAAAAAAACCGAATAATTCCAGGGATTCGTTTGAAGCCTTGATTTTATGATTACAATTGCACATTTCATTTTTTATTTTTTTTATTTTTAGAGATTACAAAAACTTCATTCACACTATGGTTGGTACAGTAGTGAGACAAAAAGCTTCTTTGCTGTGGGAAAATCTTCATGTCCACACAGATGCCAGTGTTTTGGAGGATCTTCCCAACTGCTTGCTTGTGTCTTAATCTGCTCATGGCAAAAGTTGATTTCTGGTGCATTCCCAGGCCAGTGGGAATTTTTGCCCTGGCCTGACAACTATTATGGGCTGCCATTGACATAAAGCCCTACAGGGTCTAAATAGCCTCTATTCTTCGGGCTTCACTGAAAGGGAGCTTTGTGCCAGAGATTCATTAAATTGCACCTCACAGCCCCTTCGTAAAATGGGTCTCAATAATGAACAGTCGATTTAACTAGAAAAGCTGCCGGAGCTGTTAAATTAAAGGGGAATAAAGTGCAGTTCAGGCTCAGTGTGCCAGAAGAAATGTTGACCTTAAGAAATCCTGGGTATGAAACTTTAGTTGTAAACAATAACGTATTTACAGGAAGTTTCATGGCTGGCAGGGAATACAAAGGAGGATGTGTTCAGTGGCAGGACACTTATCCTGCAAGCACTTATCTAAAATAAAACACAATTTTATCCCATTTCAGGAACATTCTCTTCATTTATCAGTATATATGTATTTTTGTAGAATGCTGTTGTTTCTGTGCATTCATTGATTTTTTTCTCTTCTAAACGAGTAAAACGAGTAAACAAGTGAAAAGACAATTACAGAAGTGCCTGATTTAAAAATGTCATATTGAAGAGTTTGAGAGATAAAAACTACCGGAAGACTTTGAAAAATCTTTCTGATGTTAATTCCTGTGGAGAGTAAAGATGACTCTGATAGCGCTAAGTGTCTGTTAGCCAACACAAGACTGATGACTGAAAAAGTCTAAACACCACAAATTCTCACGTATCAAAGCCTTTTTTTCTTCTTTTTGCACATTGATGAAAAGTCTTTTGATGCCTCCCTAAAAAGAACAAGCATGACGACAGCAGCTCAGTTGTACAAATGTCACCCACACGTTTGTGCCAGGCAAAAACTCAAATCTGTAAATTAGTACTTCAATCCTTTTATAAAATATATTAGAGATGCAAGAACCAAACAGCTGCAGAGGTTTTACTGCATCTCTCAGGTTCAACGATAGAAAACTGAATTCACTTTACTAGCATCAAAGTTTTGGCAGAGTGACATCATCACAGTCGTGGCAGCCATGTTCCTTTTTTTCCTATTCAGGGGGTCTTGGCTTTTGTGCTGGTAGGTCACTCAAACCACAGAGCCTGACGCACAGATCCCGGAAACAAGTTTCTATTGTTGCAGTGAAGCTGGGGGGACTCTGGGGGGGTGAAGGGGCTGAGATCAACTCAAAAGGCAGAAGCTGAGAGCACAGATGAGGAGGCTTGTTTCTCCACTCAAGAAGTTACTTTTTGTTAAATCCCCATTAAAGTCTTATGTATAATTCTGCAAATCTTCAGACCACTGTAATTTCAAATATTCTGACAGATCTGGTGAATTTCATTTGTGATTATTTGAGTTTGTTCTAATTATATTCAGAAATTCTTTCTGTTAAAGACAATTTTAGCTCTTCAGTAGCACTTAACCCCAAAGGAGTGAGAAGGGGTGCTCAGTACAACGTGATGTGACACACACAAGCTTAATCTCATCCAGAAAGTGTGTGGTCCCCGTCTGAGCAGGGACATACTCAAGAGTTCGAGGTTGAGCGAATACTAATAACATCTCTGATTGATGACGATTGTCAGGGAGCTAAAGAAGAGGGCAGAATAATTAATGACCTCTCAAAGTCCTGAGAAACATTTTAAGGAGGTCATTTAGTTGCAGAGACCCCGCCCATCCTCCCCCATGTTTAGGAGTGCTTCTTTCCGCTGAGGGGTCTGAAAGTCAGTCAAGCCAGTGACAAAATGTTTAAAACTCAGGCTTTGTGAGTCCACATTGAAGATGAACTGAACATACCAGAGCAGGACATGTTTCCAATCTGGTTCAGAAGGTCATGTCTCATAAGGGACTGTGCTTTATAAGAAGGAGGGGTTAAAAAAGCAGATGGACACTGCAGTACAAAGAAAAATGATGACACACGATGTATTTTTATCAGCATTCAAACTGTTTTTTATGTTAATGGTGTCACAACATGAGTCTTTTTATCATGGAGGAAATAAACTTTATTGTGAAATACAAAGGGTCTCTTGGTCCCGGCAGAATCCAGCATCATCTTACCACCAAACTCTTAACCTTACATCAACCCTCCTGAACTTCTCCTGCACCACAGGAATCATATTAATAATAATAATACTTGCAGGGGGGAACCAGAATCCATTGGGCTCCTCAGTGCCACAATTTAGACTTTTAATGGCAGCCAGTGAATGAATGTGTGCCAGGGAGAATCCCACAGGTCAGTCTGCAGGGGTGAGGTCAGCAGGCACAACCGCAATAACCTCCCACAACTCGCTTTATTGGCCTCCTCCGATTAGGTTTTTATTAAATCTCAAGGGTACATAATTGTTCTTGCTCACTGAAAACTGAACTTTATGGCCTTATTTTGTTCTCTGTAACTTTTCAAAGGAACCCCAACAGAACAATGTTGCACTCATATAAATACAAAACATGAGAAAAGGATTACACGTCACAGAGATGTTTTTTTTTTTTTTTACATCTTCAGAAATTAAATCCCTCTATGAGACTTTTATAGGAATGAAATTTAAATTTTTATAAATTCTTAACAAACATAACAGAATGACAAAACAACAAAAACAAACTTAAAATGTGAAAATTTTGAAATGATGAAGCCAAAAACTTTAAAGCATTTAATGTAGCTATAATTACAATCAACATAATAAAAGATAAAAACACAACTTTTAAGGCAAAAACATTTTATTCCTTTTTTTGGCAAATTTCATCATAATCCATCATAATTAATAATGACATTCTGATTCTTTAAATAATCAATCTTTGATCAGTGGAAGGCCTGTTGTTGTTATTAGATACTTTTATTTAAAAAAACAAACAAACATCGTCTCCAATCCCCAGAAATTATGTATATTTTGGCATCAAGAACTGGAGTGTAAGGAACTTATAAAATATTAAATATTATTGCCTGAAACATGGAAACCTGAAGAAGACAGAACCTGATCTTAACAAAGAAAAACTTTGGTATTGGGACATAAAAAGCACCACATAAGAATCTTTGTTTCACAAGTTAAATCTAAGTGCTGGATCCCATTAAAACCTTAATCATAGAGATTTTTTGCTGTTTTTAAGAACAGTTACAGTTCCAGCTGCCTTCTGAGCTTGTCTGATCCACTTCTGAAAATACTTCAACTCTAAGGCCCGTGCAGCACGGACTGAAGGGGGATCCAGGTCATTGCTGTAACGGAGGTCCAAGTGATGAGCTCCATCAGGAATCATGATGGAAACCAAAGAATGTGTTATGTTCTCAGTAACTCCGCCAGCTGACCACGGATCCAGTCCTCCGTTACTGAAATTTAAAAGCAGAGACGTGCACTCAGAACTGGACACAACAATCATATTTCCTGTTCATACTGTATGTGTTGCTTTTGACTCTTGTTGACTTTGAGTCACGTATTTCTTGCTGCAGCATATTTAAGTATCCATTTTTTCAACATTTAGTTGCAATAAGTTATTTGATTCTTGATAATAAGCACCATGATATTTGTGTGTGAGTAGCCAGAATTTTCAGCCATACGCAGACTGACTTCAAAATATAATTTGGCAGCTGTGGCATCTCTGGGTAATTTTTTACAGAATAAATAGAGATTATTAAGCTGTAAAACCATCAGAAATGTTACTTTTTGAAGTGTGTTGTAATTTTAAAAACTACTCTTCATCACATTGTGGAACAGTTTTCACTTAGTTTCAGACTTTTTATATGTTGCTTTTTTTTTTTCTTTGGGCAGGTCAGAGTTTGGGGGATGCAGTAATGACCTACATTCACCTACACCTGCTCTCAGAGTTGCACCTGAACTCATGCAGTGATGCAAAAAATGATCAAAATCAGTAACTGAAGAGAAACTGGTCTTAACAAGTCAAAACCAGAAAAACACTAAACTCTACATCCAACAGGTGATATTTACCTGAAGATGATGTTGCTGTGAGAAGAAATCTTCTTCCCTCCGTAGACCGTACCGGCCCAATCAGCTCGTGGACGGACACCAAACATGGAGTTACATTCATCAGAGAAGGCCTGGAAGTTCCATTCCTCGGGTTCAAACATGTCCTGCACACCATCTGTGCACATGGGCATCACCATTTCTGTGCAGGCCTGGAGACGAGGAATTAGATGTATACAGGTAAGCTGCAGAAACTGATATATATATATATAAATCTTGAGTAGTTTTATGCACCTGATACATCCAGCCGAGCGCACCGAGACTGCTGGTTGCTGTCTGAGACGTGTTGAGGCAAGGCGAGCTGCCGGTGTAGTTATAATAGACCTTAGCTGCTTGGGCCACGCCGTGCAGCAGTTGTTGGTCTGACACAGTGGAACTGAATGTGAGATACTTGCACATCACCTTGAAAACAACATGTTTAAAAGTAAAACCAAAATGATTAATAAGTAACATTTTAAGTAAAGTTAAGACAAAGAAAAAAGTTTCTCAAAACCTTCTTCCTTCAAATCAAAGTTCTATACAAGACTGCAGAATGTTCTCTTGTAGCCTGTAAATTGTTGTTCCACAAAAAGTAGTGGCACCTGATTAGCATATGAAATTCCCTGGAATGAACTTGAATTTATTGCTCTAACCTTGCCACAAGAGGAATAAAAACATCTATTAATTTCAATTCAACAAGCTAAATAAATTCCAATTAGGAGGCTTAACTCTCGTTACTGCCGTTCTGTTTGACTCGTTGATTTCTCAGAATTATTAGCGTGAATGATAAATATTTGCATTTCAGCTCTTGTTTGATTTTACTGTGTGTTGTTATGGTTGCAGCGGCGGAGTTGGCCGGTGCTGTTGTTCGGCATCTTTTGTGAAGCAGAAAAACTGGGCTCTCTCTCTTGCTCTCTTTTTTTTGGGGGGGGGGGGGGCAGGTTTGAGGGAACGGCACCAGTGTGGGGTTTGTTACTAGGGCTTTTGTTTATGGGTAAGGGAGGAGTTGGTGGTCGATGGCTGAGGAGGGCCACAGACATGTCCAACTAAAGATTTATACTGTGAAAAAAAAAGTCCACAGCAATAGCTCCAAAGCATCTTCTCCTTACTTTTCAGATAGGATTAGTCTTATACATTCATCTCTGCCAACAGATTTCTCTTCTCTAAGCTTTCAATACCCCCGTTCTCACACTCACTCAGATAATCACATTAGCTTTGTCATTAAAAAAGCTCCTTTTTGCACCCACTGCCTAAACTGCTTAAACCACCCATAGGCGTTGCATACGTTAAAGAGAGGGACCCCCCCCCCCCACACACACTTTAAATAACCTCGGAGTTACCATTTAAAGTTTTTTCCACATGATGAAACATGATGCTGCTGGATTAACTCATTAGCTTAAAGACAAATAATGAAAATGTATCAAAATAGCAGAAGAATGAGATGTCTGTGGGGACAGGTCCAGGGTCAGTAGCAGAGATTAGTACATACATGTAACATGTTGAAATGAGTGGTAAATACACCGGCTCTCACTGGATCGGCCTTCATTGAAGTGCTACTGTGATGTCATTGATTTATTTACATGAAAGTAACATGTTTTTGCTTTTTTTATGCTGAAAAGAAAAGTCATTAAAAATCACAAGGAACAACAAATGCATCAGCACTGTCAAATAGCTGCAGCTGCTTTTATATTACTGAGTTCAACAAGTTTTAGCATCTAATTACTGATTAATTAAACTTTTGTTTCGAAGCCTCGTGAGCATTGTTTCCTCCATGTGACTGTTCTAACAGGAACACCTCAGAAAGCTGCTGGAGTGTTTACATGAAAGACTTTAAGGAAGAACGGGAGCTAACTTGTCACTACTTGTCTAAAGAATCCTTTCAATCATTAATGAAGTTAATTGACAGCTGTTGTAATAAAGATTTGGGAAGCAGCAACAAACACTCGTAACACAGTCAGATGACTCATGTTCACTGAGGACAAGCAGCTGACTAATAAAAGACGACTAAACTCAGAAGTTCCAGACATGCTCTAAGGCTCAATTTAACCTGAATCAATCTCTAAAGCTCCTGAGATTCAATCCAGTGATTTTACCTGAATTGGCCAACGAGGCAGCGGCTGGAGGAAACTGGCTTCATATGGATAGTCCACCATGGCCACGTTCACCCAGGTCTCCTGCAGCCAGTTCTTGAAGCTGATGACATCATTCTTGTTTTTAAGAATAGAACATAAACTAAATTCTTCTGACAGCCACTGAAGACCAGATGCTTGTCCCCCAAGAAGGAAAACAAAATATTTTTATTAAAAATCACCCATTAATATCTAACTTTCAGATTTATTTCTCAACCTCGACAACAAGTAAATTCATGAAGTTTTCCTAAAATTCACTTTTAAGACTCTTTATTTATTCCTATTTAATGATTTGGAAACGTATATGCATCCAAATATTAAAAACTTACAAATTTAGGTGAAATTCTGGTCTTTTTCTATGAATTTAAATTATTTTACAATAACATTTGTATTAATACATTACTGTAAGAAGATTAGAAGGAATCAAATGATTGGACACATGTCCAACAGATCAAACAGTCCTTTGTAACAGCATGTCTTACCACTGGAGGAGACATTGTTTATAGCCTTCCATGATCTTCTGATGTTTGCATCACAGTTTTGGCCACTTTTAGCAAAATCTTGAGTCACTATTTTGTAGAAATCTCCACAAGGCACCATTCCAGGAAACTGCCATATTGGTGCAGATGCTGCTAAAGCTCTGAAACACAAGAGGAAGCAGAGCCGTTTCCATTTATGTCTCAAAACCGCACATCCATCACTTCATGTCATCTTTGGATAGAGTTTTGGAAAATGATTTTGAGACAAAAGAAAACTGATTTAGGACCAAAGATTTAAAAACATGGATTAAAAGAGGAATAACTCACCCCACAACTATGTTGGGGTACTTCATCCGGAACCAGGCAGAGAGCATCCCTCCATAAGAACCTCCGATGGCGATCACAGGGCTGTTTTGAGCTTTGGGTAACGTACCTTTAATGTTTTGGATCAGTACTGCAAAATCTGCAAGAGCCTGCTCTGAAGTCAGGTAGTTCAGGTGTTTGCTGTCCTGCAAGCAAATAAAAAGTGTTGCATTTAAAACATTTTAAACACACGTATTCTCAGAAAGAGCTAAATGTAAATATTATTTAATGCTTTTTCAATAATGAATTTAAAGTTCTGAAGTTCAAAAAAGGAGCAAAGAAACGTGAGAAAGTGAATTATATTTAAATGTACACATGACTTGTATCTTCACTCACACTGTAAGAATCTTTTCCAAATGGCAAAGACTCTCCATAGTAACGATGTTCTGCAAAAACCAGCATAGCACCCAACTGTTCTGCAACCTCCCACATGAAGCCCTAAAGATGGGACAGTAAAAAGGAGTTACATTAGCTGGAGGAACATGAGTGTAATAGAAATCTGTAGGATAACAGCTGGATATTTACAGTGTTGTTACAGAACCAGGTGATGTCGCCTTCATTTCCTGTGTAGAACAAAATGGGTCCATCAGGCTGCTGCCAGTGTTTGTCAGCCACAAGGTATCTCTGTTTGAAGGTGGCATCCTGGAGGAATCCAAAGTGATCAATCTGGGGCAAATAAAAAACAGAACGGAGGCTCACAAAGGGAGTTTTGTCTGCAGGAATGTGCAGTAATTTATTTCAGCAGGTTGTTGTGCATGTAGCATCAGTATGACATTTTACAAAAAACACAAAATAAGCTGCTTTAAAATTAGAATCTTACTGATTGAGACGGAGTGTCAGTTTATAAGATACATTTACGGTAAATTTTAGTGTCATTCATCAACAATTAATTATTTTATTTTTAAGAGCTTTCAGAAACAGTTAGGGGTGATTTCACATTAGTGCACAAATAATTATGATTTTCATTCCTACTGATCAACATTCAAAGTTAAATTAGTCACATAGGTAAAGAAATGTTTCAAAAGATTCAATTAACAATCAGCAAGAAAGTTGTTCATAAATTGTTCACTTTTCTCATTAAAAATGTTTTTATATAAAAGTATCACAAGATTTTGGGGATTTTCACCGAGTCTAATCAACATTTTAGGTCCCAGTACAGACTCGGAGGTAATTAGCCCCAATTTGTCCACAGAAATGTTGGCACATTGGTTCCACTTAAGATGAGCACTGGAATATCCTTTTATATAAAGCCTTACAGAATTTGGGGTATGTCCCTGTTTCAGGCGTGTTTCCTGTGTTCTCATTCAACAAAAGCAGAAGAGAAAAACAACAGCTCTAGTGAGAAGACAACCCCATGAAGCTTCTGGGTTGTCCACCCCTTGAAGCAGCCCCAACACTTAAAACAAAATGTTTCTGTTTTGTTTTTCCCCCATCGTCGCTCTCTTCTCTCCTCTCTGGATACAAAGCAGGCAGCGTTTTTATGAGCCAGTGACAGCAAAAAGATTCTGGGGCCTCAATGTGTTCATTCAAGCCTTGACTCCTTCACACTTGGCAGTGTTCTGTAAGGGTGAGGGACCATGAGACAGTTTAAAGGAAACGTTCAGTAGTCTGGCAGCAGAACACATTTCACTGGTACAAGCAAACTGTTTTTAATAAAATAGCATTTTGGTAAAAAACTTAAGGCGTTAACATTATATAAGTACACATAAACAAACTGATTGCAAAGAAAATATTTAAATAGCAACTAGGATTTAAAAGATAATCGACAACATATCAAACATTTTGGTAAAAAGTACATGAGTAATTGTCTCCACTCAGTATGCAGGTCACACATCTCGTTAAACTGGTTTTGTATTGTTTTTCAGCTCCAGATAAGTAGCGCCACCATGTGGCAACAACAGGAAGCTCCTCAGTGGTTTCCATTTAAATTCAGCACAAATGCTGCACGACTGCCAGACCTGTGTGATAACTATTCCACAAGACAAAAGGCTGCATTTGTTCTCCAGTTAAAACAGGACACATGAAGTAAACAACCAGAGCACAAGCTCCAGCGACCTACAGCAGTTAATTTGAAGGATGCTAAAGGACACTTCCATTCATTGTCTGGAGGCAGATTGCAGTAAAGAGGATTTCCTGATGACAACTAAATTACTTGGTGCTCCCTTCACACCAGTTTACTCTACAAAGCACAGAAAAAGCGGCATGATTAGTGGCTGTTTTGAGATAACAGTCGAGCGGCTACTGGTACTGAATGGGGGTTAACAGGGGTTTTATTTGTTGTACTTATCGCAGAGACGCATACAATTTCTCATTTATTAGATAACCAAAAACCCATAAGAGACGAGAAGGGAATCGGGCGTTGTGTAAAAGGAGAGGAAGTGATCCTAGTCTTCTTGTCAGCATGGTTGATTAGGCAGGATGTTGTGCGTTGGAACAGATGTGGAACATTGTCTGCACATCCAAACATTGTTTCAAACTGAAATAAGAATATTAATGTGTTAATGTCATATTAACAGTCATTTATAATTCTTTGTTAATTAGTTTGTTTTTTTTATTAATATGTTTTGTAGAAGTAACATAATAAACAGCCCATTTCATCAACCCTAAAAAACATATTTTACTATAAATTAGAAAAGAAAAGCAGCTTCAAATACTGTCAGTTAAAAACCTTTTCTTTAAATAATTTTTATTTAATCAGTTATTTAGAACAACATCTGCAGCAATCTGGAAACTTTTTCAACACTAAGAAAATCTTTATAGTTCAATGATCCAATCTTAGTTACAGTATCTTGCAAAAAAGTCACATAATTTTGTTTTTGACCAGTAACTGGAACGTACCAGTTAGGAGAGACATAACATTTAATGGAACGTTAGCGTGACATCCCATCTGCATTGTGAAGACAAGATGGGGGCTCTTGCATGTTTACATTAATTCTGCACCTACAGGCTCTTTGTATTGACTAACCAGATGTGCTGCATGCCGCCACCATCCAACATCATATCTGAATGCACAAGAAATAGAAGATATAAAGGCTGAATGGAGATCTTTCAACCCCCCCGAGGTAAAACGTTTTATATTTACTGGACCTTAGAGACCTCTTTAGGCACAGTGCCAGGAAGGATGGTTACCAATCTGCTGGCAGGAACAGAGCCAATTGTGAAGGTTTTCCCTTCACTACAGGAAGGCAGATGGAAATACCTATTGTCTGCAGACACAACTCCCATAGATTTTAAGTGCAAAGGGAATTTTAGAAAGAGCAAGTGGTGTTCTTATTAAGCACACAATAATGCAAAATAATTACATTTTTAAAAAATAAACCTGTGATAAAAACTGTCTGATCATACTGTATTTTGAAATAAATTAACTATTGTTCACGGATATAATTTATTTCACATCACTAAATATATTTGACATAAAGTTCAAACTAAAGCACAAAAGGAGAAGTGAAACAGAAAGAGTTTAAAGGGGAAGAACCCGGTTAAAACATTATGTAAAAGTCAATACTAAGCCATATCTGCATATGTAATAATAAAAATAAAGAAAAAGGTTGAACTTACCTTTTGGTTGAAGTATAAAGTTTTATAGCTGATAGGAGGCTCAGCGGAATAACGCAGATCTCCCAGTCTGGTAAAAAGTTGCGATTTTAGGGGAGTCACGTGTGAACAAGCAAAACATAACAATAGGATGCAGGTCGCTGCAGCTCCGTCCAAATCCTGCGTCCTGATTCTAGCCATCGTGCATTTACTGTAAATCAAAACAAGTCAGTGATCTTCAGCATGTGGTTAACAGGGCGCATGATCTCAGCTGTTTGTAATAAGGACACTTGGACCAAAGAGGAAAGGAAGTGAGATTCCTCCTGTCAGCAGTTCACGAGAGGTGTTACCGTTCAGACTGTAACCTGTTTCACGTCAGAGCTGCCGTAGTCCTTTCCTGAACAACATGCATCAGGTTCATGATATTCTCAACAATTTAATAACCTTAATCAACAACAATTAATAGCTGAAATATGTAAACAAAAGAGTACAGCGCAGGGCTCGCAATGGTTTGTGGGAGAATGAGTTTATGTGACATGGTCACGTGCACCAAATTCAATTCTGAAACTGCTCTTTCTAATTGTTTCATGTTTGTTCAGGCATATGCAACCCTGAAAGTGTGTTTAACTAACCAAAAAGATCGTGCGTACACCAACAGAGACACTAATCCGTAATATTTAATGAGATATCGGAAAAATCAATGGGAAAAATGACCGAACAGTAGCTAGAAACGGAAGCAATTACCGGAAATACGTAGTAAATCAATCTCAATATACATATATTCCTAGTCTCATAAAATTATATTTTTTTATTATTTTATCCTCACTGAAGTAGGTTTGTACTAAAAACAACAGAGAAGTATTTTTATAGGGTGGGATTTGTCCCGAGACATGATTTGTTGTCGAGTACGTCGTTTCACTTCCGGTAAGGTGTTCAACGTAAAATACATTTAGCTGCACACAGCCTTTATATATTACGGTAAAAAAAACAGGTATGGGTGTCCCAAAGGGACAAAAAGGACGACGAACAATTTTAAAGCTGTTACATTTTGCTTGTAGTACACATTACTAAATGTCAGTATTGAAGACTTTACTGGCAAAATACACGAGAGACAGTTATTTTTATTTAGAATGATCAAAACTGCAACCTTTTTAAAACATTAAATCAATTTTGTTGCAAAGTGTTTGGTATTCATAAAAACGAATTCAATATAATATCAATTTTAGGATATTCTTTAATTACTGCCCTCAAAAGGTGACACAAAATGTAAACTGAATTCATGTTTAAGGTGAGCTCAACTATGCAGGCACTAAAAATTCAATAATAATGTACAGCCTTGAAGATTACTGGCAAATCTGCCAGTCTGATTTCTATGTTTGATCTTTGATTAATATTGGGGTTTAAAAAGGTGACACAAAACTTTCAATTAATAGGAAATAGAAGCTATGTTCTTGATACTGGTCCCATTCTGGCACTGATACAACAGTAAAAGTCTCATTGTTATTCTTTTGTTTATACAAGGGACAAAACAGTCTGTACTGTAGTCTGCACACAATCCAACCAAATACAATTTAGCTGGAGTTACTATAACAAGAAATTAGCCACAGTTTGTGTCACACTTGAATGACAGAGGATCATCACATGATACGTTTATTTGCACATTTTGATTGAACTTCTCAATGAAACTGTCTGGTATATTAGGAGATATTAGTCACATGCACATGTTGTGTGGCTTGAACATATTTTTCATAACTGAATTTAAACTTCTTTCCTCCATCAGTGATGAGAATTCTTTTTAAATTGATCTTCATGAGGATTTACCTTTGTGTCATATGGTGTTACAAAATGGTGTTTTTGTTTACCTGAAATTTTATTTTACTGTTGCAAATGTGAAAGACAATGTACTTTTGATCACAAAACAATGCTCGTTTTACTTTATTATTTTATACTGTCTTTGTTTGTTTTCCTCTCTGGTTTCAGGACAGTACACATGTCCACCTTTATACCAGTTAAATAAATTTTAACTTGAAAGGAAGAAATCTCTGCTCTCTCATGTCACTGTCAGCCTCCTTTTCATTCAATTTTTTCAATTAATTAAAATAATTGTATTTCTGTTGTCATATGCAAATTTTATGTGTGGATCTTGGTTAGAACAAGCTGTAACAAAATTTCACACTTAAAGGGAAAATTAATGAACTTCCCATTTGTTTGTTGAATCCAACACTGTCCCCATAAAAACTTCTAATTACTATCAGCAAAATATAAGAGCACTTTTAATAATTATTTAAATGTAATCAGCAAATTACAAAGAAATCAGACCTAAAACTTAACATACCGCAAACACACATTAATTATTGTAGATGTTTAATGTTATACAGCGTATTTTAGGGATTATTTCGTACATAAAAGAAAAAAAGCTCAACATCCCAACAGTGTTTTCATTGTATTTCCCACTTTGAGTTAACAGGTAAATGCAAAGAATTAAACACGAGTAACTGCAATTAGAGCTGAAGAACAAGGCAAAAGAAAAAACTCTCCATTTTAACAAAAAAATGACTAAAAAACTAAATTATAAAAGTGCCAAAAAGTACTACTTTACTAAATCTGTACAATAAAAGACGAAATGTTACACTAAAAATATAAGTGTGCAGAATATGGCATTGTGCAATACAGCAGATTGCAGTTATGGCAAAGAAAAATGAACCAACTTTATAGACACATCTGTGCAGAACAACTGAGGAAATTTACAAAATAAAAGCATATGAAATACAACAAGTTATACAGAACTCCATGGACAAACGCCTTCAAATGTTATGACTAAGCAGCAGCAAGAAATGCAGATATAGTCACAAATAATGGATTTTTAAATGAATAACAAAAAAGTTGACTGTAAAAAAAAAAAAAAAATCTTAGTCCAATAAACCATTTAGTTGTTTTAACAGAAAGCATTCCAATGTATTCACCTAACACAAGCCCGACCAGAATACTCAAAAATAACAGCGTCACACAATACTGTTTATTTATATGCGTTTTCATTCTTGTTAGTTGACATAAAAACATTCTAGCAGCAAGTAAAAAAAATTCAATTAGGAAAAAAATACTTCACAGTATGTAATGAGAGGTGCAAATAATGATTCAGAATAGACAAAGCGGACACTGAAATGGGATCCTGCACAAGGGGATTCAAATGTGCAACAGAATTTAGGATACAATTGTTTTTCTTTTTTGCAACTTGATCAAACTTGGTAATTTGAAGAATGTAGTGCATGTAAACATGACGACCGACAACCTCCACTGATCATGAAACCTGTCAGCTGGGAGGAATTTGTAACAAAATACCTGGAAGAGCTTTTTGTTGCTCTCGTAATACTGCTGGTGAAACACTGACGTCAGATGAAAAATGGATTCTAAAGCACAAACAGGGAAATCCTGACCTTTCACCATTTATGAGGATATAATGGAGCCCTAATCCAGAAGGTATCAGATAAATACTTCCTGTTTTAATGAAGAGTGTTCTGGTAGATTTCAAAATATTATTGACTAGCTCTCGCTTACAGTCTAAAAGAGGACTGAGACTAGAAATAATCAAACTAAACGGCGGTTTGATGCCGTCTACACTCTGCTGTGTTAACACAACCAGGCAGCTGAGCTTTCTTTAATTGAGATTGCAACAGTTCAAATAACTGATGGTTTTACCCTCGCCGGGCATCGGGGCAGTGTCATTGTTATCAAGCTTGTTCTGTTTGGCTTCTCGAATGAGTTCGCACGCCAGGTCGAGGAAAAGTTTCTCAACGTTGTCAGACTCTTTGGCTGACGTCTCCAGATAGAGCATGTTCTGAGCCTGAGCAAAGTCTTCCGCCCTCTGCCTGAGAACTTCTCTCTTGTCTGCCAAATCTATTTTATTACCTATAAAAACAAGCAAAATTAGATAATCAGTATTCTGGGGAAACGATCTGAGTCGGTATTCATGAAGTAGAGATGATTTTCTTTAAATTGACAACAATTTCCAAGGTTGTGATTTAGTTTCAGACTAAAGATTTAAATCCCACAACAACACAGAGTTTACTCACCGACTAATATAGTCACAACTTGGTTGTTGGCGTACTGCTCAATCTCCCTCAGCCACTCTGGAAGGCACCTGAAGGAGTCCTCACAGGTAATGTCGTACGTGAGAATGAGGGCATTGGCACTGCGGTAATAACTCTGAGTAATGGAGCGAAATCTCTCCTGTCCAGCCGTGTCCCATATCTGCAACTGGAAAAGACCGGAAGCAACATGAGCACATATCCACCCTAATTATCACACACCATGAATACATGCACTCTTTTACCTTGACCTTCTCCCCTTTGATTTCCACAGTTTTGATCATGAAATCTACTCCAATAGTTGCTCCTTGTCCAGGTGGGAAAAGGCCCTAAAATCCAGATGCAACCATTAAATATGAACCTTTTACATTCACACATTTACAACAATGCAGTAAAATACAAACCTGAGTAAAGCGCCGGACGAGACATGTCTTCCCAACTCCAGCATTTCCTATCAGAACTATTTTGAACAAGTAGTCATAATCTTCCATGCTCATTCTAATCTGTGAAGACATATTTACATAAACACTGTTAATCTGACAGATCAGCAGGATCAGGGTTTGTTCTGGTGTCAGCAGGAGGCTTCGGGTCACGCAGGAGTATAAAAACTGAATAAATCACATCTAAATGTTCGCAAGATGATGCGACTCATTATTATTTTAGTTCATATTTATCATCTGTTGATCCAGAACCACCTCCAAGCCAGCTGTGAGCCGGATCCTGGTCTGCCTGGAGACCCCTCGATGGGAATTATTAAAGCCTGGCTTGAATGTAATGTGAAATTCTTCACCGTGTCGTTTTCACTTAACGTTACAATCACCATCCATCTTTGAGAAGGCGAAGCAGCTAGCAACAGTAGCTGCTACTAGCAGAGCTACCGAGCGATTCTAGCCATTTTGGCACGATCTGCAAATGCAGGAGGGAAAAAAATCTGCGGATCTAGCTAGGAAATATGTTGCACTTACCAAAAACACGGGGAGATCCCCGGATTTATAACTACTTGGTATGCATAGGTCACCTCCTCAAACAAGCAAACCCGCTGCTGGGCAGGGCATTTTCCTCCCGACTGCGAGCTGCGGTTCCTAAAGCTGCCCAGTAGCAGTCTGTCTGAAGGAGGAGGGAGGAAGAGGAGGGAGGAAGAGGGGGAGGAAAGGGGACATTCAATGATGTCATTAGCTCAACATTGACTCACGTACTGAACAAATACAACTTCAAGAATTCTCTCGGGTTTTAATGTGTTTGTTAACACCTTGTTTGTTTTTTACCTCTGGTTATATCAATAGTTAGTCAGTAGTTGTCCGCAGCTGCAGCCAGCAAACAGACGGGGTTGGCTTCTTGTCTGGGTTGCTAGGAAACACATTTCGCGGAACTCTTCTCGGTTGTTTCGCCCGGACGTTTCATTCAGTTGCACACCCTGTCCTTGACTTCCTCCGAGAGGTGATAGCGGATTCGTTGCACTAGGTCACACAAATCTGCTAATTGTAAGGTGAAATATTTTAGCCATGGGGATTTTTCCAGAAGCGGGAAAGTCTCTTCCACCTCCGGGAATCGTGAACCGAAACTCGGTGTGGCTGGCTGGTGTCGGCTGGATCTCCGCCATTATTCATAACGCTATAAACCACAGGCCGCCGCTCAAAGCAGGTTAGCATTTATTGTTTTTGTCCATAGAAAAAAGACAAGCGGGTAGTCTCTAACATATAAATCATGCCCACGCTTTACCTACATATCGTGCTGCTTTTGTTTTAAAATACCTTAATGTCATTTAAGTGATTAACTCATCCCATTTTTAGTCTTTGGGGACCGTCTCACTCACCTGCTCTCGCTGACAGTCAGGTATAAAACACAGGATTGTTGTGGAACTGTTCATTATGTATGTATATGTACGTGCACAGCATTAACTGTAAAGAAACCAAAGTAAAGTATGTAAACCACAGCAACATGACAGACATCCTCACATTCAGTTTTGGCTTTTGGTTCCCCAGAACTTCTATTGGCCCCATCTGGCCCCCAGATGGAGGCGCCACTACAGACTTGGTTTTAGCCAGTAGATTATTACTTCATATGTTGTCAGCTGTTAATGACATAACAAACGTGAGCGACTCTTGACTTGATGGTGGTGATACAGTTTCCTGTTGGTGTTGTGTCTAAATGTGTTCATGCATCGAAAAATCTTTTCACACTTGTTCATTACTGGTAGATTCTCAGCTACTGAGATGTTCCCCTCGTTAAAATCTTGAAATTTGGGTGTAATATTATAAAAAAATCTATGGTATGTATGTCATGAAGTCATGTCTCAGATGCACTGCATTAATATATGATCTAATTTCACTAATGAACCCATGGGCAACAATCCTGAAAGTTCATCCATTAGGATGTTTGTTTTTTGCAATTTTCTTGATATGCTGTAGTTTTAAACAACAGGCAATGGGAAAGAGAGAAGCAGGTCCACTTTTTGATAGAACATCTCAAGGCTACAATACCAAATACTTTTCTCTTCATCTCAACTCATCATCACTTCTCTCCAGGTCATCGCCTGGATGACTTTTTACTGAGCTTTTATTTTGTTAGTTTTTCATTCATTCTGAGTATCTGATGTACAGAACTGTGCTGCTCATTTAGATGGTCAAACAAGTTTTATTTCAATCTTTGTTCTTTACATCTTGGGCATCAGTTGAATCTGTTCTCATGTGTTCTTTAGGTGCTCATCGACAGTTTCTCTCTGCAACAATTGGCTGGTTTATTGGCTATCATCTTACCAAATATGAAAATTACACCTATGCCAGACTGGACCGAGACATGAACGAATACATCAAACAGCACCCAGAGAAATTTCCACCAAAAGGTAAGTCAGGATGACAACATGCTTGTGCTGGAAATAAACTCAAATATAATTGGAATATTTACAGCTTGTTCAGTCATTCAGTTTGTTATTCTTGTGTTTAGTCACAGGAAGGTCTGATTTCAAAGCATTTTGCTCTGAACTTTAATGTTTACCTGTGCAAATCTTTTTAAAAATTGTGTTTTTATATGCTGAAGCTTCAGTCATATTCTGAAACTAGACTTAAAATGTAACTGCCCACTTTTTGTGTGCAGTAAAGTTTTTTTTTCCTGTTTTTTTTTTTATCTTACCAGAAAAGAAGACGTTTGCAGAGATTGTCGAGCCGTTCCATCCTATACGCTAAGAGTCAGCTGCTGACATGGAAAATGGAAGGACAACATGCAAACTGTTGAGACGCCTGTTTGTTAAATCTGTATGAAATATATTTGTGTAAATAAAAATATCCAAGTTAATCATTTCTGAGTGCAGTTTGATTCAGATTTCTAAATCACAGGATGCCTAGAAGACGACTGCTGCTTCTTCAGGCTATTTGTTTTTGTTGTTGTTGGTTTTTTGATCGTGAAAAAAAAAGTGCAACTGTTCAGCTTTGGCAATGCACATTTATTTTATAGTCACAAAGAAGTTTGGGGTCATTGAATAAAGAGCTTTAGATCTGGTCAGATGACACATTTTACAAATACAAGATATTGTTTGATGTTCACAAACTTGATGCTTTAATATTCATTTGCCACTCCAATTATATCCAAGTATTTTTTAGTGACACTCCTAGTTGTTTGAGTGAGATCACTCATCACAGAAAAAAGTCCTCTCAGATGGAAGAGAAACAGCGCTTCAGGGTCCTCGTCCAAACAAGGCTGCAGATTCTGGCTGAACGTCATGTTCTTGGTCTTGTGGTCGTCGACGGGAACCAGGTTGCTCTCCACAGTGTTTCGAATAGCCTTGAGCATCAGGTAGTTGGCATACAGATCTCTGTGGGTCTGTTCGGCTGCTTCACAGTCAGAGGGCACGTCTCGCAGCAGGGTTGGCAGGAGGATGGTCCTCTCCATGTCGCTGACGACTGAGCTGTATCGCTTCAGAGTCAAAATCAGGCTGTTTTTGTTGAGCTTGGTCTCGGCAGACTGCATGGTTTCAGGTGGATGGCTGTTCCTGAGCTGTGGTAGCCGGCAGTAGGAAGCAGTGTGCAGCGCAAAGTCGTGGAAGCAGAAGCTGCACTTTATATGATGAGTGAAGGTGGGTTGATCCGTGCACTTATGCAACAGCATCATCCGATACATTTAGAAAACCTGGGAGTGCTATGTAAAGTCAAACCTTATCTTTATTTGATTTACACAACCTGCTGTTTGAGAATCTCATTTTTAAACTGTACCTCTGTCAAATTATTAACCGCACAGATCATCTTGTTTGAATGACCTTCAATATGTGCTGATCTTTATATTGACTTTTAGGAACAAAACTGCGCAACCTTTGTTGTACTGAGGTCATGTCTCAGAGCTCAGATATTCTGTCATCTTGCACGTTCTGCAAAAGCAAAAAAAAACTAGAATAATTCATCTAAAAAAATAATAATTTAACACAATTTAAATATTTCATGATCTGTGCTAGATGAAGTTCACAGCTGCTGGTTTTATTATATAAAACCTGTTGAATGGGAACTGATGAGTGTGAGAAGAAAATCTTTTTACAACAAACATTTTTTTTTTACAAAGGCATCACCTTAATTGTAGCAAAATATTGTAAAACATGACATTTCCTGCACATAAAGACATCTGTCCATGCATATACATTGTCTTTCACTATGGAGCAGTTTTATGGAGATCTTAAAGGATGACAAATACCAAAAGATTAAAATAATTTCCCAGTGAGTGTTTTAGATATTAATCCTACTAATATCTAAATATTATAATCCTCTCAGTTGGCAGTGAAAGTGGTGCATTTTATTAAATTTATATCACGCTGACCGTCGTCAGTAGAACTGATCAGAATCCAACTTCAATTAAAAAAAAGATCTGTTTTAAATTCATTAAAATTGTGGATCCAAATTAATCCAAGTTGTTTTCAGACATTTAAATTTTTAGTATTAACCTGTTTTTTTTTATTTATTTTCAGATTCTTCTGAATTCAGAAGAACATTTTTTGCTCACTGAGCTCTCACCAGACTAAACAAACTTGACTTTTCCACCTTATCTGCACAACTCTGTATCATAATGTGAACCTCGGAGAAGATTACCCTCCTCTCACTGCAAAAGTACACGTGTTTACACCTAAACAAAGCTGTAAATGAAGCACAGAGAGGACTAGCAGCAGAGGAAACGGTGGGATTTCTGCTTCCCTCTGCGTCTTGGCTCAGTCTGTCAGAGATTAGATTAACTCTTCCAGGCAACAGTTAATTCTCACAACAGTCATGTTTGTTGTACTCAGCTCAAAGCTTTCCTCTTCTGGCCCTTGATAATGATTTCCAAGACATGGGTAAGATCCATCATCTTTGTGAGCATGTCCATGATGTCTGGATGCTCCTTCACTCCACTGATAAACTCCTCTAATGTCAGTTCACCTGTAAGAAATAAAAAAATAAAATCTGCATTTGTAATAATGTTGTCTTTATCTCATGGTGGATTATTATTCTATGGCTACACATTAAAAAGTGCAGGGATTTGTGTTGTTGTTTGAGCAGGAAGCAGCATGATTTCTCTTCTTCTTTATTAAATTACCTTCTCCTTTAACGTCAATTTTCTCATATATAAGAGTCACAATCTCTTCTGGAGGGAAGTCATAGCTTCTGGTGATGTCTTGAATAGCCTGAAAAAGGAAGTTTGCACTTTTCATTGTCGTCATGTGGAGACAAGTTTCTCACAGAAAGCAAAAAAAGCCGTAAGAAGTAACACAAAATACTAAGTGATGGTACTGCTCCTATTTACCATCTTAGTCTAAATAAAGGGATAATTTGTCAATTAAAAACATTGTTACAGTTGAACGTGTATTGCATAATGAGTTATAGTGTAGTTTATCTAATCTCTGAATTAGATTATATTAAAGGCCACATTTAGCTCACTGATGAGGTAAGAAGAGCTCAGATTAAGTGTCATGTCAAGTTCATGACCTGATAGAAACACCACTGTAAGATTCAGAGAGCTAAACTAGGATGTTAGAGTTGGATTATAAAATCTGAATAATAAATCTAAACACTGTACCTTAAATATGGTTTCCAGTTCCTCCTTGTCTATTTTTCCATTTCCATCTTGATCAAAGAGTTTAAAGTACCACTTCAGTTTCTGACTTACTTCTCCTTTCAGTAATAAACTTATAGCTGCAATATATTCCACAAAGTCTAGATAACCATCCTGTGGGGGGGAGAACAGAGTGTAAATATCTCAGATTTCACTGCAACATCAATAATTAGTTCAATAATGAATTGATAAAAGTTTAAAATGACTTTTTTTAGCATTCTTTGATAAGATTTAAGAAAAATAGGAAGAGCGTAGACGTGTGGAAACGGACGTAAATAAAATTCTTTACTTTGATTATGTAAACAAGAACTACAAAATGCAGCTAGATCTTGATTTTTCCCTCTTAAAAGATCAAATATTGTTCATCATGTCTGGTCTTTCATGTGAAACATTGATTTTTACAATAATACATCCAGATCTTTATTCTCAGCAGCAGTTCCTATCTCTCATTTAGTTCAGCAGTCATTACTATTGTAAAACTATTTAAAATAGAGAAACACCCTGCAGGTTTTTTCTTACTCCGTCCATGTCGAAGGTCAGGAAGACTTGGTCCACATAACTGCTGGCCTCTTCAGTCATTCCGTTCATTTCAAGCATCGTCTTTAACTCAAACAGTGTGATGAGTCCTGAAGGAGATTCCCTCATGAATTTGGTGTACCAGTGGTGCATGTCCTCCTCCAGGATGTCATCCAGGCTCGACCCGTAGGAACCCATTCCTCCTTTAAAAGTCCAAGTTCTTTTCACATGAGTACCGCAGGGCGCTGGAGCAGAAACTATGGCTGGAGATGTTAGTGTGGCGTCAGCACCTTTAATTTCTGTCTGAAACCCGATGCATAGTCCGCCCTAATCTGTAAGCCCAAAGGAGAGATAACCCTTTAATGGGATATCTGTAGATACTTCCTGCAGCCCCAGGACTCCCTGTCACTGTACACAGAGGTAGAAGTAGATGTCATTATTCAACACGATGGGACGTAAAAGCAGAAACAAAAAACTGTCCCAATGGATTTGGTTCCTACAGAAAAACAAAGTTTGACTGAATATTTGATGTTGTAACATAGGGATCCTTATTATTCCTTGTTTTTTTCATTGGTTTTCTATCAGTCAAGTTTGTTAACCATCATTTTTTGTTTCCATTACTTTAAATATTTTGTCAGAGTGTGTTGGAGTATGTTGTCAGAACCATTATAACAAACTCCTGTAGTTTTTTGAAGGAAAGTTGGAGCTGATAGAAATATCCTGGTCCTGCTCTGCATAAACATACACACACCACGCCAGTCACATACAAACCAGTCCAGGACCTTTCTGCATGGAGTTCCCTCTGGTGCATGTGTGGGTGTTCTCTGGGGACTCTGGTTTCCTCCTACAGACCAAAAATGCATGTGAATGATGGTTTGTCTTTTTGTGGCCCTGTGATGGTCTCGTGACCTGTCCAGGTGTAACCCCGCCTCTTGATTGTTGATGATAGGCACCGGATCCCTGCGACCCTGAACAGGAAACAAGTGGGTAAAGTAAAATGACTGACTGACATCTGATCCACGAAGTAATGATGGTGAAATTGAAGCTTCATGAAGCAGCGAACTGCTTTATGGTCTGGTTTGGTTTTTTCTTCCTTGGGGTGGGGGGTTGGAGATATACACGTCTTTGGATCTCGCTCGCTGTGGACACATGATTGAAGCAGAGATTTTGTGACACTTCCTCTTAGAAAGATTAGTGCTGTGTCAAGCATACATAAACTAGTAGTTTAACCAAAGTTCTGGATTTATATTTAGCAGCATTTTTTTTCAGACGTTATTAATGCATGTGAGTGTGCCTGTTAATTTTCAGCTTTTTTCTCAAAGCTAGATGGGACATTTATTTTATCAGTGCAGTTATAATATTTAAACCAATATAAAATTCCAAAAACAACTGGGTGAAGAATCTAGAAAAATAAAGAAAGCATCATTTTAAACAGAAGGTTAGAAGTTATTTGGTCCAGGACAGAGTTCAGTAGATGTGCTGGACCTGAACTGTTGTCCAGCTGAAATCCTCGAGGACTCTGGTCTTCAGAGTAGCTTCCACTGTTTGTAAGAAGGCTATCAAAGCTCAGCATCCTTCTTACAGTAAATCTGCTTTAGGCGATTGACAATTCTTAAAATAGGATTGAGAAGATGGACCACCAGCACAGCCAGCTAACGTCTATTAGCTTATTAGTTGGACAGAAACGGAGCTAATGCTGATTTTGCACTACTGCCAACAAATTAACAAACATGTACGTCAACACAACAGACCAAGAGAAAGTAAAGAAGACCTGTAGAGTCTGAGATGAATGTTGCCTTGAATACAAAATCCTTCAAACAATCTGAATACCAACAACCTACAAACAGACAAAGAATCCATTTTTGAAGAGGTTTATTAAATGAAACCGTGACCGGGGTGACATTCTGTAATCTGTTACAGAAAAGAACATGCGTGAACTTGTTATAAGTAAACTCTAGGAGAGTTGAAACACTTGTAACTTGCTGATCCTGTTTATATCTGAAGGATAGAACATTTGAACGTGTTTAACCGTTTCTGAGGCCCTGAGTTAAAACTGCATTGAAGACTGAAGCATTTAGAACTGTTCATCCAAAGTTAGTAGGAAAATACACAAAAACAAAACTACAGATTTGATGGTTTTAATGCAAAAATGATAGATGTGATCAGCTGCTTTTACATTTCTCAAAAATAAACTCTAACCTAAAAGGAGGCCACGTTATTTTAAAAAACATGCTACTGAGATGTAAACTCACTCATCTCTCGGTAAAAACTTCAAGTTAGTCATTACCAGTTTAAGAAACTTGCCTAACTGTCCCATAAAGATCATAATAAAGTACTATACTGCTTCTGTAAATTTAGAGGAAAAACAAATCTAGGCACATGTCTATACAGACAAGCAGACATGATCAGATAAAAATGCAATCTGATGATCTGAGTCAGTTCTGTTTGTTCAATAATTTACAGACATTACAATGAACCACAATTCTAACTACAGTGAAACATATCTATTTAAAGTCAGTAGAAACACGCCCTCTGCTGGTCAACCATGAGAAATACAAACTATAGACTTGGTTTAATTTAAAAAAAAACTGTAGTAAAAAAATAATACAGGCACACATAATAACATATCTCTCCAGAAAATACATTATAATATTTATCAAAGTATTTACAGTTATCACTTGGTAAATTAAGTCATGTAAATCTGATGATCCCACAGTGTTTGTTTACTGCAGGCAAATGTTTCAAGGTGACTGCGGTTAGGAATTTGCAAAGTGTGGCTGGTCCTGTAAGATAACAGGACCATGTAAACTAGGAAATAAACACTTGGTTTTCAATCAGAACAAGTTCATCACATTTTTTCTAACATATAAATATTTATACTTTGTCAAATCACAGTAAAAGTCATATACTCTTAAAATTAAACAGTTTACAATAATGTACAATACAAAAAATCCATTACACAGACATGCTGTATTAGAGTTAAGACACATTCAATCTGTTGGCTCTGTTGCAAAACAGCTGGTACGTATCCTACCCTGATCATATGAGATCATTCACATGGTCATCATGTATTATGTGGACAAGGAGCTTTCTGTGGTGAGTTTCATGTCAAAATCCGTAAGACAAGTCAGCAACAAGAATCTGAGGTTTAGTGTTAGTCTCATGACTGATCAGGTGTGCTCAGTCTGTTTCTCAGCATGCAGTGCATGAAGACATTTTTAGGGAAACTGGGTTAATGAACATGATCCCAGACTCGTTTGGATCCTGGTCATATAGGAACTGTCTGAAAACGTTCTGCACCATCTCTCTGCTCAGGGTGAATCTACTCAGCTCCTCCAGATGTTCTTCTGGTAATACGAACGTCAGCTTGTACTCAACAACAGCAGATTTGTTCCTGCATCGGAAAGTAAAGCCGCTGTTAGGGTTTAAAATCCATTGTAAAGAATTAAAAACTCTGGCGTGGGACTGCTCGGTGAGTTGTATGTTTACCTGAAAGTAAAAGTCTCTGCCTTGGAGAAGTATCGTCCTAGAGCAGGGGAGGAGCTGTAGAGGTCAGCCAACTGTGTGGGGCAGGTTGAAACATGCAGAAGCAAATGATGAAACATACCATGTGATCAGTACTAACCAAAGTTATTTTCACATTGAGTCACTCTGCTTGGAAGAACGTTTAACAACATTCTGTGAAAGAGATTAAAGCAGCCGCTTGCTTAATGCTGGGAACTTTAACAAATTTCCATAATACAGATCTAATAACTGTCAGTAGAAGATAAAATCCCTTTTAAACTCAAACCATTTAAACTTACATTGTAAAAAATATTGCTAAATACTTGGTTAAAGGGACTCTAAGCAAGTTTAACCACAAATAAATGTATAAAACTGTACAATTTCTTCCTCGTACATGCTCCAACAATGTCCTGCTCACTAGAAAGAGCCCAGGCATTTTCCTCTATATGCATGTAAAATCATTTTATTAGTTATTAATAGAGCTTGTTCGGGTCGGACACACGCCGTACTTTCCAGAGGCACTTGAATGCATCATGAAGTCATGCACATTCATGCTCAAGCTATCGCTATCGTTTGCTATCGCTAGCTGAAAGCTGCAGAGAGTAGCTTCGGAGCACCTGCTGGATTACACAAGGACTCTCCTGAGCTCTGTGAAACCCGGAGTCATCCGAACCTGTCTCTGTCTGCCCATTGGCCCTGAGTTTGATCATTGTTGAAAATAAAGTCAACTTTAACAACTCTGAAATTTGAGTCCAGCCTGAGTTCTGCATGTGAGTCAAACACTCATCTGAGTCCATGAAAAATTGATGCTTTCAGGAGTTTCCACATATTTCCTGGAGTAGAAACATTTTTAAGCTGACGTGCTCACAGCTGATTTGGTTTAAATATCATAACATCACATTTATTATCTGAGTCAAAGTCATGTCTGCAAATCGAATATACGACTGACTCAGCTGCCGATGCATGTACACGCACGCCTCATGCACAAGCTTACTGCTAAGGCTGCAGTTACACTTTGGGCCTCACGTGGCAATCACGAGCCCAAAAATTGGAAAACTGTTTTAGAGCAGCTTTAAAGCCAAGCTGTGCACTTTTTAGCTTAATATTCCATTTCTATATTTTCTTTAAAAGACTCCTCTGTGTTCCTCACTGCAGGTTTCTAATAAAACACATTGCTTGGCTGTTGTAACAGTTTGTACTCTTTAGGTAGGAATACCAGTCAACATTTCTGTTTCTTTGTCGTGTCTTTTAAATCCACGGACTGTGCACGCCCTCCAGCTCACTCTCCCCTGCAAGCCTGTGGCGCTTCCGTAACCCACATGGGGAAAAACCAAAGTTTCACATTTTTTGCAGCCAGCTCAGCTTTTTCTAAATGCGTGTAAAAGGTTGTAGGAAAGTCCATGTTGGTGAAATATGTAATTTCACTGCAAATTCAGACAAAATTCTACGCACTGGTTTGTATTTTTTGATTATGGATAGAAATGATTCAAACCTTATTTTGAAATATTTGAGCTTCAGTAGAGGAGATGTTGGAAGACATCTGGAAGCTGCCGTTGAAGTAATGTGGAATCGTAAAGAGTGAACGGTCAAAGTTCTCATCTTCATCCACATGGACTGCTGTTTAAAGAAAACAGCTGTTTCAGAGTCTTAGAACTGAAAGCAAATGTTCTAAAAGCAAAATTCACAAAATGCAGAAAAGTATAACCAACTTACACTAACATAATATGACCAAATAACTTTTGAATGAACTGTTCTTAAATAAAACAACCCACATCTACCTGCACGTATAGCCAGAGAGATGAAGATCACAATAATAAGGAGGGTGAGGATGATGAGGATGATCATCCATAGTTGTAGTTTCCACCAGATCTTCTTTGTTAGTCCTGCTTTTACTCTGGAAAGTATATCCTGAAAGTACAACACAATGTTTTGTCATTAAAAAAAAGAATATACTAGTATAATAATAAATATCTAATAAAGATGCACTTCCATACCATTTGAACACGGTACTCCCGCATGTGGCTGTAGGTCATGTCCCCATTACCAGCGTTGTTCTGGTCAAACACAAAAAAGGAGAAACACAACTGACTTATTTCTATGTATATTTATTTTGAAACTGAAGTCATCTGCAGAATGACTCATGTCTTTCAAGCGGTGTGGGGTGGGATTCCCTATCACTGGTCACACACTACAAACATCTATCATACACAGTAAAACTCCCTGGTTTATTATCTTTTTTTAATTGAAATTTTATATTGAAACTGTAGATTTAATTTGGGGTTACTGAGACCTCAGTAAAGTTTTGAAAGAAAATATAACATCTGACCTGAACCTTTACAGGAAATAACTGAAGTAAGTTGTTATAAATCTCCAAGTTGTTTTTTTTTTCTTACAGTGAAACAAACTAAATACCAGAAAAACAAGAGAAAAACTCACCTGCCCATTAAGAAAACCATCTCTCTCTGAAGGATCCTTATTCATGTCAGCAGCACCATCTTCACACTTCACCTCCTATGAGTTACATTACCATCAAGTACTTTTATCAATACTAATATTACTACATAGCGATTTGATTTAAGATGCATTGTAATGCAAATTACTGATAAATATCAGTGTTATAGAAATACATTCAATTTAAAAACGCAAACATTTGTGAATTAATATTTGTGCACATAGTAAATGTATTTTCAGTTAAATTGTTGCTGATTTCTGTCCTTCAGCTCAGGCTTCGTATAAAATCCCGTCAAGCTTTAGAACGACTTCATGTTCATGACAGTGAGGACTTGAAACTTTGAAAAGAAAGACATTATTTTAGAAATCTCATTCTTCTGATAACGTACCGCGTCTTTAGATGGTTTAACTGCAATTTCTTTAAGTTCCAAGTTTTCATTCTGATCTGCTTCCATGGCGCGAGCGACTTTTCGCAGGTCTGACCCGGAAAAGACAATCCCACTTCAAATGCGAAGTGTCGCGCGCGTCTCAGCCGCAGTTCAAAAGGTCAAAAGCTTCTCACAAACCAAACGTGGCGGTTGTCATCATGAGACTCCACATACTCAGGTAAAGTTGGGCTTCAAAAGAAGGTCGAAGTGTCTCCTGCCAGCGCGCGCGTCACTTGAAGACAGGTGAGTGTTGGGAATGTGTCAGTTTCGGTTCTTGGAGGCGGATCTGACACAACGTGACTGTTACACAACATTCCGCTCAACCTGACCTTTTTTGGAAGAATGTAAAGTTTCTGATCCATCAAATGACTTCAATGTTGTTGAAAATCACATGTCAACTTTTCTTCCCTGCTGTTTATATTAAAGAGAAACATTTACATTTGAATTCCAGGAACTCCTGAAGGATGTTTAAATATTTGCACACGGCTCAGTGACAGGTATTTCTTTACACACCTTAATTGAACTTTTGTTTAAATGTCAACTAACCTCAAGCATTGTTCACTCAAGATGCCTCATCTTCATTTTTCATTTATTTTGTTTACAGCAGTATGTTAGTTTCCACATCTTACAAACTCAGTTTTATAAATGCACATAAATAGATTTACAATATAAAGAATTTATGTAAGTACATCTTTTATTATTATTATTATTTGTATCTTGGTTTGAATAAAAAAATAAGCAGATGTAAAGCTGCAATTTAGCATTTAGATTTTAGTGCATTTCTTGGAATTTGCCAGCGAAAGACAGACATCACATTCTGAGTAATGATTCTCTCAGGAACAAACAGTGTCATGATATTCATATGTTAATATAGTTTGATCATTTGTTTTTATTAGAAATGTACTTTGAACATAAAACAAGCTGAGATACTGTCGATACCAGCATGTACAGCACTGAGTCTCTAGTCCAGCGCTGCATGATAATACTATGGTGATATTAATGCTTCATACTCTCTCCATTTATTTTAACATCTCCATCATCTACAACAGTAAACAGTATCATAATAAATGTATGTTTTTGGGATAAAGTTGAAATAACCGGATATGTTGATGATTTGTTGTCAGTCCTTTGTGATGTTAATGATAAATTTTACAGCCTTAACTGAGTCATTCCTCTTTTTTCATATTTTGCTTCCAAGGAGCCAAAATTTCCTGTAATTATTTAAAATGGTCTCGATTATCGATTCTTCTGAAGGTCTTTACTAAGTTTTTTGGGCTTTGGCTGCTTTAAACTCATATATATACTGTATATCCAGTATATTTTTCAAAGTATTGTTTTTGTTTGATTGTTAAATCTGTCCTATATGAATCATTTAGACATTCAAAGGCTCCTGAACTCAACAAATGAGCCCGTGTTCTTTCAAATGGCATCAATAGGCACTTTCTTACTACTTGCCTGACCTGATTTCATTCTTTTTTTTTGTTAAAAACATGACTGTCATATATTATTTAGCTGCTGGGATTTATTTTAGACCTGGTATGTGTTCTTTTGTCTTCCTCTTGACCCCTTTTCTCATTGTTTTCAAGGCCACACTGCACAATATAAACATTGTCAAGTACAATTACGAACCAAAAATGTGTGAATAAAAGAGAAAAGTTGAAAGATGTTAAACACATGGAGAACTGTTGATCAGAACCACTTTAAAAGAAAATCAATCTGCAATTGGAAGTAAAATATAAAGAGTTGGGGGAGGATTTTAAACTCATTGTTCGACTGTACATAAACATTACAAACCTAATTTAAAGGACATGATTATACATTTGTTTAACTGAAAACATTTTATAAACATTCTATCAATCTGTCTAAAATGTTTACACTTACCTAGCCATTATTCAGTGTTTATAAAGTGACAGACTTTAGATGTTTAAATTCCTCTTATCAAATGTTCGGACTTGTTAACATGAAAACTGTTTTAAGAAAAGCCGTTTTGCAAACTTGGTGTGACATGACAAAGACTTCCTGTGAACATTGATAACGTGTCAGCTGCTGCTTTTATTTCCATGTGCTGACATCAGCTGATTCTCCCAAAGTCACACAGCTGCTCCACAGACAGTCAGGAGGAGACACCTCCTCTCACTCAAAGCACTGAATAACTCTTTTTTATATATATATATATATAAACAGTTTACATGTCACCATTTTCTCCTTGCTCTGCCTCCTCAGGCTTCTCGTCCTGCTCCCTTTCTGTCTTATCGTCCCCTTCTATCTGCTCGGCAGACTCTAAAAGCTCCTGATCCTCTTTAAAAGCTCCTGCGGTCACAATTTGTCCCACTTCCTGCTCCAGATCTCTCTTGTCATCTGGGTTACTTCGTCCTGTCTCAGCCTCCATCTCTTCACAGTCTTCATCTCTGTTTTCAGCTTCTGTCAGACGGTCCAGATGGCCAGATTCAGCTTCCTCCGTCAGGTTGTTTAATCCCTGGTCCTTGTCCCCATTTTCCTTTGGGGAGTCCAGTTCACATGGAGACAGTTCACTTCCAGCAACGTCCACCTCCTCTCCTGCTGAACGTCTGTGCTGTCTCGTGGGTGGACGCCTCTTGAATGATAAACGTGCACGAGTCTGCGTGGAAAAGAGTCATGAGAAGATGATTAGCACAAGTTGGATCAGCAGCAAAGATCAAGATTTCTTATTCTATTTTTTAAAATAAATATGATTAAATATCAGTTGTTTTGTAGCCTCACATGATTTCTGGTAATTGTCCAAATCTAATTAGAGTTTGAATGAGAACACCTGACAGGTGGAACCCACTCTAACTAGGCTAAGGGGATTATATCCTCAATCCACCAACTTGCTTCATCTAATCTCAGATGTGCTTAAACAGAAGATGCACAATGGAACAGCGTGCATGTGCCTCGCTGTGACGTCTCAACTCAACGTGAGGAACGTGACGGGGCTTCAGTATGGCAACGGCTCATTTTTGTCTCAATATGTAAACTCACAAGAAAAAAATCTATTTCAATGAATCAGTAATCACAAAATAATCACAGGAACTGGATGCATTGGCATTTCTGTTGTTTACCTATGATAAAAACAAAACATCTGATTTAACGAACTGCTCAACATTAGCATCATGCAGCTTCACTTGATGTGTTTACTTTGTTGAAGTTTGGCAGCGGGGTGCCTTCAGGTGGGCTGTCGAAGCTGATGGGATCCTCCTCTTCACTGGACAGATGTGACGGTCGCAGGGTGGGGCTCAGAGGGCTGAAGGGTACGGTGGGGGACAGCTGTGTGGGCTGCAGCTTTACCTCAGGACCCTTGGGTGAAGGCAGCAGAGCAGTGGGTGATAGAGCAAGGTTGGCCTGCAAGAAGGATAAAAATACTAGAATATTTTGCATAAAATTTGCACCTTTGTTACTGGTGCAAAGACCAGTGAGTACATTTCTACAAGTTGAGATTTTATTTTAAGCACAGAATGCATTTGAAAATACATTTTATAGGAAATCTGATACATTTTTGGACAGAAGAAATTCAAAATATCTCCAAATTGAAAGATTTATTTACCCCATTTTGCACAAGATTTTACCCAGTAACTTTAAAAAATCTTTAGATTTGATTCTCAAAGTCTTTGAAAACTAAACATCAGTCCCCCAAAGTGAGTTCAAGTCATCCTACCTGCACTGGGGAAAAGAGGAAGAGAGAGAATCGGCAGCCTTTTTGTCCCATGGCTGCCTACAGTACGAATCTCTAACTAAAGGACCTTAAGTGACGAGTTTGAGCCTCACCAGAGCCTCCGTGGCTCATAATCTCATTACATGATCTGTTCTAATTGTGCCATCATCAGAACGTCCCACCCTTTTCGCTGACCTGAACCTAAGCTGCTCTAGCACCTGCACTAACTCAACAGTAGGGGGCAGAATTGCTTTGAATATCCACAATTTCCTGACTCTTCAAATTCATGGCTGCTTTTTATAATAAAAACAAATGATTGCAGAATTATTGTTTAGTTTACAACGCTAAGCATCACAGCCTGAACCAACCTGCAGTTTCTCAATCATAGCAGAGTTCTTCGTCTTTGTTTTGATGCTGTGTGAGACCGATTTCTGCCAAGAACAAGAAAAATAATATGACAACACTGTCAATAAGATTAGAATCATAACATACTTTATCCACTAATAAACTATGAAAATGATGTCAATTGGTTTGTATTACTCTTTTGTTTTGTTATTCTAATTTGTCCATATGTGTATTTTTTATACATTCCATCATTTGATTTACTATTTTTCTGTCATTTCTTCTTTTTTCCCCATTTTTTTCATGAAAACTTAGAAATTGTTGTTTTTATCACATCATTTCATCAACAGGAGTTAACTTCTAAACTACACTAAAATTTTACCAAAAACTAAAGCTATTTAAAACCACAAGAGCTGCTTGTTCAACAAGTATAAACATGCTCTCTTATACATACTCACCTTTTTTATTGTACTGTTATTATTTGCTGCTAAGACAAACTGCATACATTTACTTTAGGAAAGCAATTTAGGGTATGAATATTATTTTTGACTATTGCAGATGATTATAACAACACAAATGTGCAGTCTGGATAAACCTGAACAATAGAACCTTCCCTCAGGATATGAAAAATAAATAGTGGCTATCACAATAATGCACAGACAGGCAATATTTTCTAAGTTGTTCAGGCAGAACTCAAACAGACAATTACATCATTATTGTCTATAACAACAAAAACAAATTCCAATCCGGGCGCTTCAGAATCTCAGGAAGCCAGAAGTGACACATTAGTCAGCAGAAGAACTAAATGACTCACATCAGATTCTTCATTTTCATGAGCTGGATTTTGGAACTTCAGGGTACATGGAGGGTTTCTTCGGAAAGGTAACTACAAAAATAAATAGAAGAGGTAAAATCTTTAATCTGAGCAATTAAAAAAGGATAATTGAATATGAAATGTAACACGTGTGTTCTGTACATGTATTTCGTCACTCGAGTTTGGTGTTGGCAGAATGTGACCCTTTAACCTTCCAGCCAGCTCAGCCACAGATGGCTTGGATGGAGAATCCTTCTGGGAAAAATATACAACTCAATACAGCACATTTAAATCAGCTTGTTTCATTTCATTTCTTAAAGAAAAAACAAACAAACATTTTTTAAAATAAAAGAAATGAGGGATAAAGCAAATGTTTTTCTTAAAAAAAAATGTTGTTTTACTTCCTTCACTTCCTCAAGAAAATGCAGACGAATTGCGACACACTGGGAGGAGGAAGGACTCTATGATTGGTTAACTGGGTTCAGTCCTGTCTTTAGAGGAGCACAGGAAGTGAGCCCCTCTGCCTGCAGCTGTTTAGCATCACGCTGCAGCCTGTGACAGCACTGACCTGGCCTTGCTGCTTTGAATTGTTATCACTTCTTGGTGCCTTTCCTTTCTCTTTCCCAGAATTCCTAAGCTGATTTCTGCTTGGCCTTCCTCCACACTTCCCTTCGAGCACCAGTAGCCACTCTTCATATCTTGAGCCTGAGTGATAAGTGGGAGTCAGACTGGAATCTGTATCAATATAAACTTTGAACATCATTTTAGTGCCATTCCAGGTTCATTT
This sequence comes from Pachypanchax playfairii, assembly GCA_006937955.1. Lineage (NCBI taxonomy): Eukaryota > Metazoa > Chordata > Actinopteri > Cyprinodontiformes > Aplocheilidae > Pachypanchax > Pachypanchax playfairii. Next base: position 4,402,894 of record SSNP01000017.1, on the reverse strand, counting down.
CTGCACCCAGTGTTTGAGTTGCTGATGGATAGTTTGTTTCCATACACGTGCATTCAGATTTTCCCAGGAATCTCCAAATTCCCATATAAACTGTTGAATAACTTTCATCTTGCTTTTTTCCTTATTACATCATATATTATAATATTTTACTTTAATTGAGCATTAAAAAACTAATTCCTCTCCACAGATATGCCAGTTCTGTCATGTTTCCAGTTCCTTGGTACCCCTACTTCTTTTCTGCACAGTTTGGACCATTGCCTATGAAAACATAGATCTCCTAGACATCACAGATACACATTCCACATGTTAATCACACTCTTTATTTTCATTTTTTCCTTCTTGTTCTCAACATGACCTCATCTCCTCTCTGCCTCCACCCAAGCGTGAGGCAGAACAGTTGGTCTTGTTGTGCACAGGTTTCTCTGTTCTCCTGCTCCACATCCCGACCCTCTTCCTGAGCGCTCCTTTCTCATATTTGATAAACAGTAATTACCAGGCACCACCCACTCCCAACACACTTATTTTGTAACTTCTAATTGTTAACACTTTCCTGTTCTTCATAAACAAATGCCTCCTCCAGTCCAAACTTGAAGTCACAGCATTGGACAACGAAGGAATCAAAGCCCTTTTGTTAAATGACGATCAAAAAATTTGAGTAAACATTTTTCTTTCATTTCTGTGTGAGTTATGATTCACGACTGCTAATGATTGAAAATAATAATAATAATAATAATACAACTTAAAAAATAGCATGATGATTTCTTAAAGAGCTGCAGTAACTATTTTAAACTCATGACAAAGTTATTCTATCATTTTTACATTCTCTCGCTTAGCCAGCAAGTTTTTATCTTTAATGAGCTTCTATGCTCAATATAAACTTCTGCTTTTGCCATATATAGACAGTTTTACATGATAATCTGTTTTATGAATATTGGTTGTAAAAATATAACAAGAATAAAAAAAAATCTCTTCATTCTTTTTTGGTGCAGTTATTTGTTTCTCTAGGACAGGGCTCTTAAACTCCAGTCCTCGAGAGCCTCCAACCTACAGGTTTTAGATGTGCCTCTGCTACAACACACCTGGTTTGGATGAGCAGGCCATTAACAGGCCTCTGCAGAACCTGTTGACATGATGAGGAAGTAATTAAATAATGTGTAAAGCTGAAAAATATCTAAAATATGAAGTTTAGCAGCCCTGGAGGAGTTTGAGACCCCTGGTCTAGGACATCACTACAAATACACACCCCATACTTCAACATGTCTGCATTGTTTTAAGTAATATAAGCTGACAGAGATTTGAAGAGAAGCAACAAAAAAGGAGGTGGGATAGCAGCACTTGTTAACAATAGATAATGTAATCCAGGACTACTGTTGTAAAATATCATCTCTGAAGCAGAGATATTTCACTGTTAGTTGTAAGTTTTTCCCCATATTATCTACCAAGGGAGTTCATCTGTGATATTTTAGTACATTTCACCATCAGCTAAGGCTGATTCTGCAAGTGACCTTAGTCCTTCAGCTGTTGCTATGCTACAGACACAACCACACCATGCATATTTGACAAAATCAGGAGATTTTAACCACATCTCTCTCTCTGCTATAACTTTCAATAGTTTATCAGTTGCTCCATCAGAGGAAATAAATATTGGATTGGTTTTATGCAAATGTCAGGGATGCACACAGGGTCTCTACGACCTGTTTTTAGTAAGGCAGATTATAATCTAGTCTTTCTGTGCTCTGTGTATAAATCCATTGTCCAGGGGCAACCTGTGATCAACAGGCAGCTGAAGAAACTCTTCAAGCATGTTTTGTGGCTCCAGACTGAGATGCACTTTATGAGCCATATGGAGATGACATCAATGCTATGAATGTGCCTGTTTAAACTTCCGTCTGGACAATATTATCCCTGCCAGAACAGTGAGGTGCTTTCTCAGTAACAAACCCTGAATGATTCAGTTTAGGATCAGTAGAATAGATCAGTAACTAGAAAGAATTTCATAACAAAAAACAACAGCAGAAACTTATTGAAAAGTGCACAAGAAAAACTTAAAGGCATAATATGTAGAATTTTCAATATTAGGTTTTTAAAAAATAAAGTAATACCATAATTAGAGAGCTAAACAACATGTTTGCCATAATTTCATATGTGATTTATTTTTGTTTTAAAAAATGTATTTTAATTTTTTGACAGTCTGGCAAACATGTAGTACTTTTGTCCACCACTAGAGTTTGTATAAGTCAGTTTTTGGCTGAGCTCCTTATTTGCTGCTCAAGGCTCATTCAAGGACATTGAATCTCTTGGACTCTGCTGCTCTGTGTGAAGGAGTGAGGAATAAAACTCATTTCTGCCACCCTGTGGTGGTTAGTGGAAGTGACGGGGTTGGGATTTGGCTCATTACGTCACCTGGTGTGGAAAATAAAAGCCATTATTTTCTACATCGTATGTCTTTAAAATCGAGATCAGAAATAACAAAGTGGTGTACATGAAAAAGCTGGAGAACAAGCTCCAGCACAATGGTGTAAGAGAGATTTAGTCAGGGATGAAGAAGATCACATGCTTTAAGCAGAATGGAAGTCTGATAAACTGGCCAATAGACAGGAAATCTTCAATAGGTTCAGTTTAAAAACAAGGTCAACTTTTTCCTCTCCTTCCCAAAGCTCAGGAGAAGGTGCCATTGCTATAGAAAACATTCTGTCTTGTTCCAGTAAGAATTCTCCTCTATCTGTTCTTAACAACCATAGACCTGTTGCCCTTTCATGTCTAACATGAAAGTCTAACACAGTTTCCATCATGGGAAAAGAAGAGGAGGTGGTGCAAGAGTAAATACCCTGATGTTAACCTGGATAAAAGAGAAGATCGGAGACACAACAGTGATGCTGTTTTGAGGCAAATACAAAGCACACTGAACTTCTTAAGGAAACTTTGGTCCTTCATTGTTTGCATCAATATGTTGTCTGTTGTAAATCAGTTGTGGCGAGTGTAATTACGTCATCAGTCACATGTTGGGGAAGCAACATCAGAGCACGTATTTAATGGAACCTCATCACAAGGCCAAAGTACGACAGATTTGTTTCTTGTATTAACAGATGAAGAGGTGTTCTTCTCTAAGCTTCTGCTTAGTGAAGTCCATGACTGTTAGGGCAAGCTTTGATTAAACAGTATTTTTGTTATCTAATTTCTGATTAAAAAGTGTGATGTAAATAGATTTTTACAGGACAAGTTTTTCTTTATTTCTATGTTTAGAGCACCAATACAAACATCAAACAAACATTAAGAATGTATTTGGCTCGGAGGAGGAAAAATAGAGCAAAATTACTGTAAACCATAAAAGGAAAAACCAAAAAAGAGATGTTATCAGTGCTGTACATGCTTCAGTCAGTTGGGACCCCAAGATCAGCTGTAAAAGAGTGGGAAACTATGTTTATCAAGATGGGAGGGCAAGGCAAACTATTTTGGGGTGCAGTGCTTGGGAAAAAGTCCCAGAGCTGTTCAGAGAGTTGGGATCACAGCTCTGCTCTGTAACCCCTCAACTCCTCGGAGAGTCGCCCTGGAATTGTTTGACCACATCTGAAGCAAACTGTAAACAAGCATGCTGAGCAAAAGAGCGTGTTGAAACAGGCAAATGGTAAAAATGTTTCCTAATGCAGAGCCTTAACCATGTGACAGTAGTTTTCAACGAATAGTCATGAGTCAAACAAAAAGAGCATTCAGTAGAGCCGTACAAACTAAAAGGACAGAACCGTATACATACATGAAATGCCACAACATATGCCTTCATGTAAATATTTACAATAAATTCTCAGTGAGTCATGCTTGCTGATGTAAACAATGTTCCCATCTGTGCCTTTATTCCTAAGATGTGGATGGAAGCACGAGGTTTACTGTATGACTGGTCAGTGTGAAAGAAGAAGAGACACAGACTGATCACACAAAGTCAAGTTTTGTCTCTTTCTGTTTCCTGGGGCAAGACAGGAAAAACACATGATAGCAAACCATAACAGATTTACGTGATTTGAATCAGCAGTCGGGAAGCAACTGGCTATGCTGTTTATTATCTAGCTGATAGAAATTATGTTGGACTAAAGTTCATAATGCAGCCTCTTCAAGTAACACTCAATCCTCTCTAAAATCAACTGCTTAGCAGGATCTTGTTCAATTAGTTAACCTCAGATTGTTTCTGATGTCTTTGCTTTTAGAAGTCAGCAGGTTCTGCCACAGAGAAACCACCACAGAGAACAACTCCCCTCAGCCTTTTCTCATTCAGCAGTACAGACACTTTCATGCCAGCTGACTTTCCAGGAAAACACGAGGTGTTTCTGAACCAGACCTCTTGTGAATATCTGACTTTTCCACCCATGTTCTCACTGGCATAGATTTTGTTTTTTTTTTATTACAATACAGGTCCTTAACCAAAAAAGGCACCCATCCACCGTAAAAAGTAACAAGTAGGGCTTCAGTTATGTAACATTTTAATAATCTGATTCTCTATCAAAACACCCATTATTTAATTGAGTAATTAAATATCCGTTTCCTATGCTAGTTATTACAAACCTTTTATTCCTGAAGTCACCACTTTGTATTTAATTTGTTCAATGTAAAATATCTGAACAAAAAACATTTAAACATTACACAATAGAGACAAGCTTCATCGAGTGTTTCATGGAAACTCTGGATTTACACAGAATTTCCTAATGTTCTCATTCACCCTGATCCACCCTGACCTCGATTCAACACTTACAAAACCCATTTGGACAGTTTGTCTAATGTTTGAACAAATTGGAATGGTGTTGGTCATATTATCCAACTTCCCAGCTTTTTATTATACACACAGAGTCACAAGAGTCAGTCTCTGATGTAAACTGAAGATTATTTAATCCACTGAATTAAAAAACTTCTTATGAGGTAATGAAATTATGGGAACTGTAACAACGGTCCTGTGAATTGGCTTCAACACATTTTTTCAGAACATGACACGCCACACTACCTCACATCCTCTCTTCATTCCTGATTTCAAAGATTATCTCTTTCAGCCATATGGACAGATCTTCAACATGATAGTTGCACACAGAGACAGGAGGAGCTCAGAGAACAAAAACAAACATGTCATCAGTTTTCTACAGCATTATAACTTTTATATGAAGATCTTGCCTTGAAATATTTCATGTTTGTTTTATTTTATTCAATATTCGATTCCTTTCAGAATTAAAAAATCATATCAACTTTGTTCAGAAGGAACTTTTCAAATAGTCCAGTTTCCAACCCACAACATTAACTTTGTGAACTTGTTTGTCTCAGTTTAAAGCAGCACAAACTCAATTCTCATAATGTTTTCTTTAAGACTAGACATGTTTACATTATGCTTATACCTGCAGAATGCAACTGTCTATCAAGTTAGAGTGACCTACACATTTCAAATGTTCTCAGAGCAACAATATAATAAACTTCTAATCAAGAACAGAAAAAAGTGAAATATGTTGTAAGAAATGGAAATAATTATGACTTCAGTTAAATGCTAAATTTGACCTCAGGGTGGGATGGCATTTGCTAAGTAGAAGCAGCTTGCAGTACTTATGTTTGTACTCTTTCTGCCAAAAAAGGAAGAAGCATGGCGCCATGCCAAAATTAGAATAGGGTGGAGCAGGCGTTAACTCTACTGCAGGGAGATCTGAAAGTCAGCTATGAATCCAGGATGATGTCTGTTCAGCCACTTCCTGGTTGACTTAAAATCCTCTTCCTTTCATTTTAAGACATTTTAATGCCAAACTTAAGAATACTTAACTGCTCAAACTAATTAAATGTTTATAGAACCTAGATCAATCAATGTGGTCATAATGAATGGATTACAAGCAGGTCTTCTTGGTATAACACCAATGGCTGTTGTGACCAGTGTCATCCCAATTCCTGTATCTCTCTCCACCCCCTCTACCCTGCACTGATTTGGACTGAACCTTTGAACCTATGACAAGCAGATTCAAAGTGATCTGCAATTAAAGGACTTAAATAGTGAACTGAATCCTGTTTAAGAGCCAAATGTTTCAAAGGACACTTGTCAGGCCACTTCTTACCAAAATGAAACATTCACACAATTTCTTTTGCATTTTGCTTAACTCTGCATCATTTTTTTTGTACAAGTTTTTTATCTTTTGCAAAGCACATGTTGCCCACTCATAGGACACATTCCTCATTTAAACAATATCAGATAATCAGATACTGAACAATCCCATGATTGCCTGTTTAGCATACGTCACATGACTCAATATTGTGGTGTGAAGAAGTGCTTGCAGTACATGATCTGAGGTGTGAGGGGCTTAAAATTACACCGTGACTCTGTTCAAATGATGTACGGCTGCAAAGGAAAAGGGGGGAAAGTAACTCATTAGCAAAGTGGCTGGTACAGAGTATAACTGGTCTATTAGGTTTACTATGCATTACATAATAAATGTGCTCACCAGATGGTTGGCAACACAATCCCAAATACTCACTCCTCCACTTGTGCTGTTGTTTTTCCACCAGAGGAAAACCATCAGTTCATAAAACACTTGTACAGTGAAAAACTTCAGGTGCAAGGACACATGCATATACACACACACCCAATGCTGCACAACTTTCCAGTTTGTTTCATCCGCATGTTCTTTAAATGGAAAAAACAGGAAATTTTAAGAATTTCCATTTGCTCATCTTTTCTATAAAAACTGCTTGGAGCAAACCTGTTTTTCACAGATGTGGACACAGTTTCAGAGGTTCTGGTGAAGATGGTGAATATTTGACATGTACAAAATAAAGTCAAGCTTGAATGCTAACAGATGAAGCTTATATAGAGCTAAATTGTGAACGTGAACTAGATCTTTTGCTCTTTTTGAGGTTGTGCACCCAAAAAAAGTCAGTAAACACGACTGGGTTCCCACAAAAAAAAAAAAAAAAAAAAGACAGAAAAAATATTTTAGTTCCAAAAATCAAACAAATACATTCTGTACAAAAAGATTTGAAACACAAAATCCCTATAAGATTATCATCTTATTAATTTTTACATGTTTTGTAAGGTCACCGAGATGAGTTTGGTTGGTTCAATGTGCACTGTACACTCTATCTATAATATAACCACAACAGTTATCATTTTCATACTGTTAAATATCCTCAGAACAGCTGTAAATATGGTGTATTTCTGATGATTATTCATTAGAAATGTTGTAAACATTTAGCTACAGAGCTGCTAACATGAGTCCTTAGTGAACACCTTGTAGTGAAAGTTTAGTCTGATGAAATCAAATCCTGTTTAATGTGTTTTGCTTCTATGTGGAGTTTTAAAACGAGAAGTAAAGCAGCTGAATCCAAAGATTGCTAACTGTGTGAAAGCAGTTGTGCAGAGGAGGAAAAAAATAGGTGTTTCTCTTCCTTTTTTTCACAAGACACAAAAATCTTGAGAACAATGTTAGAAGTCTGAAAGAAGTTTTTTAAATGTGGAGGAGGCCCCAAACGTGAGCAAGACTTGCATAAAAATCTGCCTATCCTATAAGCACGCAGAGGAACGGTTTCTTGTCTTTAGCTTTGGTGCAAAACCTTTCAGTCTGTGAAAGGGAGGTTTGTACTTTTACTGAGGAAAATCAGTCAAACCACACAGCTGCAACACGAGAACAGAGACATGTGACAGATGTTCTTATCAGCTCCTTCCTGTGCTGTGGTTGCTTGATATGAAGTTTACCTAAAACACTCAAAACCAGTTAATGAGGGCAAACTTCCTTTACTTTTAGTTAATCTGGTGGTACTTAGTGTTTGTGTGTGTTTATGTCTGTGAGTGCAGAAAGTCTATGACTGGTTTAACTTTGTTCACCCTTTTTTCTCTTCTTTCTTTTTTAACTTCTAACTCTCAAGATCAACTCTATTAAACAGTTAAATCCTGAATCAAAGAGATCATAATAAATAATAATAACAATACAGTATTATAAGCAACTCTGATTAAATGTGGAAAAACATCTGGCTTTAAGTATGAGAAACAACAGAATAGATTAGTTCCTACCTCCATCCTGGAATGCTTCAGACCTCTCAGGTTTGTACAGTCCGTTTGGGGCTCTTGCTCAAAGCGCGCGCTGCTTGAGATGAAAATAGGAGCGACGAGGAGAAAAAGACGCTCCGTGTTTATATCTGCAGCCTAATCAGCCTCATGGATGTAGAGGAGGAGCGCGCAACTTTTACGCGCATTTGACTCACTGTCAAGTAGTTCACAGAGAAAACTTCAGCCGAGGTCTTTCAAAATAAAAGCCCCAACAGCCGTGCGTTCAGTGATTTTATTTTACAACGTGTTTTAAAAATAGTTGGGAGAAAAATAATAACGCGAAACTAAACGATTCAGAGGCCTTAAGGATGTGTTCTTTTAGCTGAAATAATATTAATAATTTCTAAATGAAGATTTGCCTGTTACCGAGCAGAGTTAATCCAAGAGGACTGCAGCTTCTCTAATTGAGACAATGGGATGAAATTACAGCAAAGCTCAAATGAACCTGAAATTTGGATTCTAAAAGACTATTTGAGATAAAAAATGATGATGGGTTTGGGGTGTGGTGTTTTCTTAAACCCAAAGACAGAGTTGTTTTTGATCTTTTTGCTATTTAGCTGCAACAGAACCACAGAGTATAGATTCTAGGACACAGCTGCCTCTTTGTGGCACAGAAACTAAGAAAAACACAAACAATTTGATATTTATTTTACTTCTATTTGATTATTTTGTAGTGGGAGATCATTTTTTATACTTCAGCTGGAGCTTTTTATCTGTTTGGACTCTAATTCCTGACCATGCACATTCAAAGAAGGTGAGAGTGAGCCACAAACTCTACTGTTGTTCCTTTAAAAAACTCCGATAAATGCTGCGTTTTTGACCCAGCACCAAACTTTGTCTCCGCCCGGTGGCGGAAAAGATCATGTCATTATCATTGGGACATAAAAAGAGTTGAGGAACTTGATTTTCCAAAGAGAATCAACAAACATAACGGAGATAACGAATGACAGAAATATTTAAAGATTAAATATGTGCAAATAATGTTGAACAGTAAACCATCAACATGTGACTAAATATTTCATGCATACAAAAAAATACAAATTATGATTAAAGTCTGAAGTCGGATTCTTTTTCAGTAAGGAGCCCTGGGGAGGGAGATTTTTATGTGTACAGATGCTTCAGTGGTGTTTTATTATTTGATAATCAAATATAAGGTCAGTCTGACAATAAAAAGTCATCTTTTGTGTTATATTTGATTTCAAATTAATCATTAATTAATTAATCAGAAGACAGACGTTGCTGCGTGTGCAACAAGTAAATAACTGTGTTTTACTAATGATTCAAGTATGTCCATTCGTTTGTCTTCTAAACCTGCTTTTCCTGTTAAGGGTCACAGTCAGCTGGTGTCTATCTCCAGCAGTCATTGGATGAGAGGCGGGGTTACACCTGGACAGGTCGCCAGTCAGTCACAGGGCCACATACAGACAAACAGCCACTGCACTCACACCTATAGGGATAGTCTAGAGTTGCAAATTAATCTTAAGCATATTTCTTGTCTGTGGAAGGAAGCTGGAGTCACCAGAGAAAACCCACACATGCACATGGAGAACACGCAAACTCCATGCAGAAAGGTCTCAGCCCGGTTTCGAACCCAGCACCCTCTCACTGCAAGACAACTGCACAACTGAAGGAAAATTGCTCTCATCAACTTTCTTCATCACCAGTGAAGAAAATAACCAAAATGGGACTCATGCTGCTTGTTGATCTTTCCCCTGCAGTGACGGCAGGATATAAACTTTCCCAGGCTGCATTAGCTCCTCTGGTGAGCAGATGAATGGCTCTTTAAAAAAGTGTCATGTGGATGAGTCAGCTCAGAGAGACTACGTCTCTTTGTATCTGTGTAAACCAAGGCCCGATGATTCATGGGCAAAATTGTGACAGTTCCTTTCAAAGAACAAGATGTATGACAGGCAGAACCTTGAAAAAAAATGAGTTTATTTTGGGAGTATTCAGGTTGAAAAACGTAACTCTGACATGATCTTTCTTTTGGGAGCAGATGAGGTTAAAAAACGTGCGATCTCCAAAACTCAAAGCAGAACTCAAGATCATACAAGTAGTAAAAGTAATGAGCTCTGCTGCTGGTTACGTCTTAGTGTCTTTGTTCCTCTTTGAAAAGCACTCACAGCAGCCATTACTTTGAATATGGTGATGCAGGGACACTGGCTGCCAGCATAAATATAACTCAGAGCACATTTAATATAATAATCATGTCAGATTACATACGACAGCTGGCACGTACACAGATCCTAAACCTCAGGGCTCAGGTGTTCCCTGGATCAGATGAGGTAAAAAAAAAAAAAAAAGTAAAACAGCGCCTTGTTTTGATTTTAATCTGAATTTATCAAGTTCAGTCAAGTCAAATACACACAATTATACTCTCATTCATATCTGCAAGACTACCTGCTGGTAAAACAAAGCTTTCCTGGTTTAGGATCTATGAGAATAAACAAACTTTAAGGTAAAAACTGCTCACCATACGTTAATCCAGTCATACACCAGCATATGGCTGATGTATGTGTTATAGGCAACAAATTACAAATCTGTCATTATCAAACAGGTATTACATAACTGAGAGGAAAAGTAAGAGCAGTGCACTTTCTGCAGGATGTGTGTAATACTGAGACACTAAATGTGTATTTTTATAATTAACTATAACGTGATCTGACAATCATATCAACGTCTTGGTGAACAAAATGCCACTAAGGAATAATAAATCTGATTTTTGTATCAGTCTTGTGAAGCGTTGAGCCCTATTTCATCCCCTCCTGACGACTAACCCCTGAACTTTAATGAGACCAGCAAACTCCTCCCTGGTGGAGAAGCCAAACAAGTCCTCAGACTCCAGTCAGGCTCTCGTTCAGGTTGGAGACGTGATCAATCACGCAGAGCTGTCTCTGGCCGCGCCGCACTTTTCTGGGTCGCTGGTGAAGCAGGAAGAGGCGTTTAGCTGCGGCCCTGTACTTCCGAGACATGAGGTTGTACACCACGGGGTTGATGGAGGCGCTGAGGTAGCAAAGCACCATGGAGGCCATGTTGAAGTTCTGGCTCAGCATGGCCGTCTCGTAGTCGTCCACCTGGGCAAAGAGGTTTCTGCCGATGTGGTAAGGCAGCCAGCAGATGATGAAAGCCAGCACCACAACCACTAAGAGGAAAAATAGGAAGTAAAAGTCAAAAAACAGATACTTTTCATACATCTGTACAAGAGATTAAAGAACATCTTGAAGCAACATGGCAGCTGAACTCAGCTTCTAAAACTCTGTTCCAACAAAACTAAATTCATGAGAAAAAAAAAAAACTCTTAAAACTATTTCGCTTGCAAGTCTATGTAAAATGTGTGAATGACGCACAGGCAATTCAAGTGTTTTCTTGAGGTTGCCAAGCAACAAGAAAAGTTACTACACTTGGCCATGAAATCGCCCGACACAAGGCTCTGACGTTCTTCCATTTAGAGTTTTTGTTCAGAGCAAATAAAACAGAACAAGGAAGGTGAAAAGATTCTCACCGGTAGTATTTATTAACTTTTAGTTGCAGGAAACAACTTTAACCAGATCCATTCAGTGCCTCGCTTAAAATAAAACATCTGTTAGTCTAGTCTAAAACCATACATCTTTAATTGGCTTATGACATCGATCATTATGAGTATTAACTTTCAGGATCTTTAAGTGAAATCTATTAGTGACCAAAACAGAGTGAAGAGTCCTAAAAAACACATAAAAAACAGTCATTTGCAAATAATTTCTTAGATTCCTGGACTGACAACATCTCTCCAACACTAAAGTTACACTTTTTTCCCATAATAAACATGAACAATGTTACTTAGCTGATAAACGCTGCAGAAAAAAAAATCCCTGAACAGAAAAGATGCTACAAACCCAAGAAGGAACAAACCAAGAGGTCTGCGTGATGTACGAGCTAATCACTGAGTCACAGGTATTGATTAAAAAGCCCCTGCAGTTAAAACTATCATCAGTTTGTAATGAGGCTGTAACTTCTGTTAGGACAATAAATGTCAGCTGTATAATCAAAGGGAAATGGTCGAATTATTTGTGTATTAAAAACAACAGTAAAGCACAGAGAAGATTCCCAAATTCCCACATAGTGTTTCTCAAACTGAAAGAGACCCAGGACTGTGAGTTTCCATTCAGGCTGATTTATTCAGGTTTTTATTGTCACTCCAGTTCAATAATCATCATATGTGGAGTGTGAGTTTGAAAGTTTGAGCTCTTTAGTCAAAGAACAGCATATCCTGATACATGCATGACATATGACTGCAGTTTCTTACTGTAGACCTGAGTTTCTGTAGAATATAACAGGCACATATTAGTGGCAGGACACGATCAAGTGACTAATTAACCAGATCACATCAACAGCAGCACACGTGGCACCACATCTTTCTGTGTCTGCCACAGTGCTGCAGGAGAGACAGATGTTCTGAACCTGAGCTCAGCTGTCTCAAAGCCAGTGCAGAACACACGAGAACCAAGATTCCTGTCATTTTTATTACCAAGGAGGTTGTGTTTTGTTTGTTTTCTTTGGGGTTGTTTGTTTGTTTGCTAATTAGATAATTCAAATGTAATGAACTGATATTGAAGGTATTTTCAGAATGGTTGGAAATGGCATTAGGACCAGCTGATCCAGATCACTGACTGGATTCAGGATAGTTTTAATGGTTGTCTTGTTATTGCAAGATAACACAAAATAAACACAAATATTAACTTTATGTTTCTGGTCTGGTGCGCTGATGAAATAAATGTCGTATTATTAGTTCAAGGTGTAAATCAGATTATGGGGAGATGGTGGTCCGCGCTCTCCGAGTGCATTCCGGTTGCTTCAGCAACACTGAAACACAAATTAACTGTGTAAACAGATGACCTCTTATTTAAAGACCCTTTTAAATGCTGCCAGTACTGAATCTGTTTGTTTGGAGGTTTCTGAGGATGAAACACAGGAAATTCGAAACTCGCAGGGTTTTTACTGTGAAATGTTGTGCTACGCCTCCATGATTTTTGTGCAGCGTCGGTCCGTAACGATGCATACCTTTGGGGTTATTTGCAAAGAGTAAACTTCAGACTTGAGTCACAGACATTTAACGGTCAGGTGACACAAAATTTGACATTGTTTCCAGGGAACAAACAAATGACGTGAAGATTTAACTGCTCCTGTGAGTAAATCCAAAAGTTAATGAATAACTCCAAACAAGCATTTATTAAGTAGTGGATGATTAGTGACTTATTATGGATTCAAGTGTTCAATCAGCAACAACTTGTCAGTAAGAAAAAAATATTTTTTGATATATTTTCATGACTTCAGTTAAAGTGAATTAACATTTGAAGGTTTAAATTGATACTTTTTTATAGGAACTTTACTGAACGCTCCGGGTTTGTCTGTGAGAAAACTCACCCAGGATCTTGACTGTTTGCCTGTGTGACCTCTCTCGAGCCAGCGCACTCTGGCCTTGCAGGTCGTTTTTACTTTTCCACAGCTTGCAGCCAATGGAGCCGTAGAGGAAGGCGAGGCAGAGCATCGGGCAGAAGAAGTAGGTGGTAGACACCCAGAGCATGATGTGCAGCTGCCCGGAGCTGATGGCGTAGCTGGTGTGCTTACATTGCCCAGTGCTGAAGTCAGGGTGGGTTTCGTTGTCGTACTCCACCCCTACAAGGAAGAGCGTGGGGGCTGCAGAAACTAGGGCGAAGCCCCACAAGGAGAGGATGATGTACTGGACCCTGCGCCTGGTCACCATCACCTTGCTCCTGAGGGGGAAGCTGATAGCCAGGTATCGCTCGATGCTCAGAGCTGTGATGTGGAGGATGGTGGCTGAAGTGCAGCCCTCAAAGATGTAGTGATAAAAGCGGCACACTGCCTCCCCAAAAAGCCAGGGCACGTACTTCCACAGGCGGTACAGGTCAAAGGGCAGGCACAGGAAGATGATCAGGTCAGACACCGCCATGCTGGACAGGTACAGGTTAGTGGTGGTCTTCATGTCTTTGAAGTGCTGGATGATGAGGATGGTCATGGTGTTGCCTGTTACTCCGATGATGAAGATGAGGATGCACATGAACGTGACAGGGATGAGGGTGGAAGTGGGGAACAAGGAGCCCTCGTAGTGGTGGTCATCAATGCTGTACTGATCCATGTCCTCTGCCTCACAAACATGAGGGTCCACCTGGGGTCTGTCCCAGGGCATGTCAACCTCACTGAGTGCTGAAACAAAAACACAAAATCTGACCTCAACGTGCAAAAGAAGAGGAAAAAAGTCGAATTTAAAACTCCAACTAGAGTTTCCTCCATAATACTGCTGAACATTATTTGACTGAATCTGAAGTCACAGTCATCAGTTTATCAATGTTTCAGTGTTTTTAATCTGAGCGAACGTGCACAGAGTTTTAAGTTGATGAAAGATACTCTACAGCAAGATTAACCAACAAACATGAATGAGCTAAACATTAATTCAAAGCTCAACTTCTGTAAAACAAAGATCTTCAAAAATACTTTTTTTTTTTCTAAGCAGTTACATAAAATGCAGAAATAAATGAGATAAAACATGAAAACTCATTTTAAACAAATTGAAAGCACAAAACCAACATCAGATGAATTATTGTTGGCGACTTTACCTGGAAACTGAAATTAAATATTTGACTTTTCTTGGTCCCGATCGGGTCCGTGAGCTGGAGGAGAACAGCAGCTCCTGCAGCAGGAGGATCACATAAAGTGGCAGAGCCTTGATGCTGTGCTATGAGATAAAGAGAGGAGACACCTCCTCCTCCTCTCACCGAGGAGTCAGGGAGCATCGGGGGGGTTGCCAACTCTGTGTGCATTAGTAATCTTCATAATCAAATGATGACAAGACTCAGATCCTGTTCAGGATCTAATACATCAGTGAAAAGGTGAGAAAGAAGGTAAATAAGGAAAAAAGTCTTGTGTGTATTTTGTAAAAAGGAGATTTTACTGATGATATTACAAACAAATCTTATAATTATTTTATAGTTAAAATACATTGTTTTTTAGAACCACAGTTTATCTAGAGCTGCGTTTGGTATCACTTGCTTTTATCTATAAATTTCTGATTCTTTTTTGGGTTGCATTCCACAACTAGTGCATCTTGTTTAAGGTTTCTCTCACAATCAGGATATTTTTAGTTCCTGACTGGCAAGTTTTGTTTTTTGTGTGTCTCAAGTTGCATCAATCACCAAAAGACTGGTCAACCATTTGAAGTCAATGAACCTTGATGAAAAGAGACACATTGTGATTGTGTGTTTACATGGAGCTGACCTGCAGCCAGAGGAACCAGCCGGACCTCGCCGTATCAGCAGGACCGACGCTCTTCTTCTGCTGTTTGCTCGTGTCAAAGCAACACAACAGAGAACAACAACGAAAGCGTTTCTGTTTTCTTTCAAGAGTTCCAATCCATCTCTCAACAAGAGTCAATGTTGAGCACAATGTGGCAACCATGCAGCCAACTTTCACCCTCATTCATCATCCTGACTGTGATTACAACATTCACTTGTGCTGTGAACAGAAACTGTTCAGTCTTATTCCATGAGCTTTCAGTTTGGGACGTCTTTTTATTGCAAACACACACACAAAGGTGATGTGAAGCAGCAGGGATGAACTCTGAAGACCTGGCAGGGAAACTTTGTGCACAAACCACATGCTGACGTGTAGATTTCCAGTTTTGAATTTGTAATATTTCTACATTTTTATGGGTGATTGTTACTTCATTCTAATACCACGCAAATATTTTCATGTAGTCTCTTGGAATATGAAGCAATTTGCTGAATATTAAAAGAAAAAACTATTTGAAAGTACAAAAAAGTACTCAGTTTGAGGGAAAATAAATCTGATGTGGGCCTTAAAATGAGCTGAAATATTACACAGTCATTCTGAAGATACGTGAGCTTCAAGCTTGTTGTACAGATGTTTAATCTTTAACAACAGCAGGAAAAATTATTTTATAAGAGCGAAATTTACATTTAAATTATCTTTATAGGACGACGAGTCTCTGCCGTCCTTCATGGTTCCAAACATGAAGCCTTCCGATCCCGCTGACAGAAGCTGCCATGTTGGATTTTTGGCACCAAGTCCTGCATGCTCACAATCATGGTGTTTTTTAATCGTTTAGTTAATTACAAATTTAAAAAATATTCAAGATTATCTAGAAGTGTATTTCTTTATTTATTTTTGGATAATGTGCCGCTTGTTTACAAGCAGTGGGAGGGACTTTTACTTTGTTTGGGCTTCATCTTCTGTATCACGTTCCCGTCATCAATGATTCAAACACATGACTGTATTATAACTGACAGCAAAACCAAAAACAAACAAGTTCACACGTCAACCATGATGAAGAATTATAAACTTTTTATTGTGCATGGATCCTTTGTAGATATCATGGCTATACAGATACACTTTAGATACATATCTATGATTATACATTTTTCCCATAACGAACATTGTAAAGTGATATGTCTGGTAGTATGTATAGTATAACAAATTTTTCTGTTTTTGGAATGTACGGTGTATGAGGTAACTGCAAACATTAAAATTACATAAAAATGGTCTCTTTTTGTGCATATTTTACTCTTTTTTTGTAGCATTTTGTTAATCTCTCCAGCTGAAGGTAGTGAGCCCGCGCTGAAGAGGCGTTAAAATGGCACGTTCTGCAATCGCTATCAAAAATAGGAATTTCAATCCTTTAAATGACAAAGTGGAGACATTTGTAGCATGTCTGAAGGACCAAATCGTGTAATTATTCAGGGCGTTTTGCAGTGTACCTGCATTTTTTTCTTCTTTTGTTTGACAACTGCAGCAGAAGTAACCTGCAGGGTAGCCAGATTACCACCGATCAGTCAGGATTAGTAATCTGTTACAAATACTCAACATACAGAGAAAAGGCAAATTTAGATTTGCATGATAACACATTATGTATCCATCATTTGTGTCCCATGATTCATAACTACTCAGGATTTATCATCTTCTGTGGAGAGTATTAACTTATATTACTTCAATATTATAAAAAAAATATACTTCACGCATGTATGACCTGAAAAAAAGCAACAAAATCTTAATATAAAGAACTAATTTCCATTTTTCTCATGATTACATATGTGAACTAATACCAAATAAATGCTGCAAAGTAAAATAAAATAAAACACATTTTAATGTTTTCTAACACTAAAAAAAAAGGAAAACATCAAAATTTAAAAGAAAATTAAGAAAAAAATTACCCAGATTTTTTTTTCTCTCTCTCCAATTAAGGCCTCTGAAACAACTGGTAAATATTCTTTTTCTTTTCCTGACAATAGAATAGCTGTTTCAGTGACACATAATGTGATACTACAACTTTTAAAACACCCAAAACACAAATAGGGGTTGCACAGTCTCAAAGTGTGTTCTATAAAATGCATCACAAGACCAAAATGCAGTCAGTCAAGGTTTTCTTCCACTAAGGTGCAAATCAATTACCAGGGAAAACAAAGTCCAACAAAACACCAGAAAGCATAAATTTTTTGTGCTGAACAATATTTTAGAGTAAAGCAGCTGCATGATTGTGAAAACAAGCTACAGTATAACTATATGATAGTAAAAATAATTAGAATTCACTGTTAGTTTGGTTTTTTTAACTTTATTCTTAGCATTTGTTTTTCCTCAAACCTACAGATCCTTGTGTCCTTGCTGTACAAAAATATACTAACAATTCTCCAGTCAATTTTGCATCCTTGAACATTCTGAACATCAAAAAGGTTGAAAAGTGCTAAATGAACGTTCTACAACGTGAACAAGATTTTTTCGGTTTCCTCCATCACTGAACTTCTTAAACTCCTGCATGGGGGGAGTGAAGCCCCTTTAACTGGCCCTGAAGCTTTCCCAGCACTCTATGCTGTGGCACAAACTACACACACACAAACACACACACCTCGCTGTGCAAACACTCGCCCATCAGGTCCCACAAACAAACAGCACATAGGCTAATGAACAACCTACATACTATTTTTGGAGCATGTTTATCAAAAACAGTTACATACTGGTCGTGGAAATGGAAATATAAATATTGACTATTTATCTACTTCTAGCATGCCCCCCCCCATCCCCAACCCTGTCCCTAAAACGAACCACACCCTTCGCTTTCTGAGTTCATTTTTGCACAGGAGGCTAATCAGTATGGATCAGAAACTGGAACCGAATGACGAACACCACGAACCCGGGGCGGGGCATCGAAGGCAGGAGAGTCCGGAAAGCATCACAGGTGCCAGATGAGATGTTACATCCTCAATTCATAACTTCTGTATAGCTCGTACTCGCTAGCACATCCTTTTGCCACACCCCATTTCAGCTAATGCAATTACTCTGTTGAAACCGGAAAACAGTTAAAGTACAAAACAAAAAATACAAAACAACAGAGAGATGGGGAAGAATAAAGCTATAACCCTGCAGCTGGGCAGCGCAAGCTCCTCATTTGATTACAAAGTACTGGATGATGAAAGCGATGAGGATGGCAATCACTGCGAAAACCATGAGGAGGAGGAAAGCGCACTGCTCGTCTGTCAGGCTCTGTCTGGTTCGGTTGGACTCTGTGCTGGTTCTGGACCCTGAGCCAGCAGCGCTGCCGCCCAACACAGTCTCATTTCGCTGAGGGGACAGGGTCACCGTGGGGCTGTAAGGGCCGCTCAGCTCTGTGGCGTCCTGGCACTGCCTGATAGCACAGACTCGGAAGCGGTAATCACTGTTGGGCTGCAGGTTCTGAACATGGAAGGATGTGGCTGAACCTTTGTAGGCCTGGAAACAGGAAGATGATGAGAGGTGAATGATTAAAAGCTTAATAAGAAGTAAATAAACAGTTTTAATCTTGTCGCTGTGAACCCTCTACAACAACATGCTGTTAGTTTTTACTTGGATTGATGATTCGGTTCTGATTTAATTGTTAGTATGAAGTTGTTTGTGGGAAGCCATCTGCTTACAGTGTTTGCCAAAGTGACAAAGCCCAAATTAGTTTGTGAGTCTGATTTACTCGTTCCCAAAACGATTCTCTTTACTCAGAAAACATCACTCAAACTGTTGAAATTAGTCTAATTAGACACTAAATGAACCTCAGACACACGATTCTAAAATAGACATTTTAGAGCAGAAAAAGATTTGAGGTTTGAAACTAGAACAAGTATTAGGAACATTCAGCCATCTTTCATACACAAGCCGGGGTGAAACTGCTTGCTGGTGTTTTTAAGCTGTGAACTAACAGCCAGTGAGGACTATAGTGGAAAAAAACAAACAGGGAGGACGGCCACATATTTCAACTTCCTGATTCAATTGTCACATGTGATGTGTTGAGATGAGCTGGCAGAGGCTATTATTCCATGTTAACATGGCTGCAGGCCATCATGAGGGATGAATGTGCTGGCAGGGGCCAGACACCTGAGATACCTCACGGATCAATGACCTTTGCATAACGGGTAATTTAAAGGCGGTGGTGACAATACAAAGTGCTGAGACGCCACAGTGAAAACATTACAGCCCTGAACCCATCTGGATCCGGATCTGCATGCTCTGTGACTAATGACGGGTCACCTGAAGGTAACAGAAAACGGAAGCCGACTTTCACACAGTCACAAGAGTACCTGTTTAAACTCTGAATTTCCCATCATGCACTGCAAGCTGTAGATAACTGGGTCCCCTTTCATGTGCAGTAGAGCCTCCCATGTGACTTCGCAGGAGTTCTCATCTAGACGCTCCACTTTAGGGGCTGAAAAATGAAGATGGAAAGACAAGAAGACAGAGACGAATTAAAAATCCAATGAACTGGATCAAGAAACGAGTCGTCTCTGGTGACTCAGTTATTTTACATTTATAGATAGAATCTGTAACAAACAAACTGTTTTCTTTTACAACTTGAAAACCAAAAAAAAGAGTAAATATTAGGAATAAAATACACAGAATGAAAAGATGAGAGTAACACGAGCTTCACAGCACGACAGGTGAAGAGCTGCTCTGGGAAAAATACTATTTTCAACTTGACATGTCATTTACAGACAAATTTAAAGTCAAACTAACAGAAGCTGAAGCTTAAAGCGCCTCCTACACTAGACAATTATGTTTCTGAATGAAAGTGCTGTGAAAACAAAGAGCGGTGAGAAGCAGTAAGAAGTGTGAGATTTTATTGGATTTTTTTTGTCATTTGGCCTTTTCAAAAACTCTTTGTTCAAAATGATTCTGCTGTAAATGACACGTTAGTTTTCACTGTGAGACTTGAACATGTTTTTCCTGAAGCAGTCGTGTTGTTTTACAGTTTCACTGTCTGGTTATAAAACAGTCCAGTCGAGTCTTTTCTAGTTGTCGACCTCAGACTTGAACTGAAATTCAGGATGTTTCTATCTGAGAGCCCACTTCACTGGGTGGGGAGACAAACAGTGTTGAGTAACAATGACAATCTGTCACATGACTCCCAGATTCTAAAGACCATCAAGCCCACAGCCTCATTATTGACTTCACTGTGTGGGATCAAAAGAGGCTTTGCAGAGGATGCAGCGAGCAGAGCGCGGAGATGAACACCCGACTCCTGATGAGAGCTGACAAAGTGAATCTGTTGCTGCAAAGCCCAAATGAGCCGAGCACACCGGCTGTCAGCAGCAAGTAGTTGTGAATTTATTAAGAAATGCTGCACTTGGAATGAAAAGAAAGAAAAGTAAAATGAGAAGAAAAGAAAAGTGGCACGGTACCTTTCACAGCAGCTGGAGGAGAGCGTGGGGTGGTGAATGTGTAAACACTGGAGAAGGGCCCTTCGCCCGCCTCATTAAAGGCCTGGATGCGGAACGTGTAAGAGGTAGACTCATTAAGCCTCTGGACTTTGTGTGTGTGGCATGGTCCTTTATACAAGGATATAAATCTGAAATGACAGAACGAGGAATGGGTGAGAGAAGGAAGTAATAGAATAAAAAAGGAGGAAAAAAATAATAAAACGAGTGACGTCTCATCTTTCATCTTATACATGCATCACTCCTTGAATCTGTTTTACTGGTGAGCTACTGACCTGCCGCTCTTGTCCCCCATCTGCAGATGATACTGGAGGGCGTCTGAGGTGGCAGCTTTGGCTGGACCTTCGCCCCACTTGAGCCTGAGGGTCTGGTGGCTGAAGGCGGTGCACTCCAGACGAGGAGGCTGTGGGGGGAGGGGCTTGGTCTTTAGCTTAAAGGTGTGACTAAAGGGCCCCGTTCCCAGGCTATTCTGGGCTTGAATTCGAATCCTTCGAGAAAAGAAGCAGAAAAGTGGCGAAATGAAGGAAGTGCAATGAATGAGTAAGATGCAAAAACACTGCAGGGGATTTTAAAGTAGATGGAGAACAAGCAGGATTTCAGGGACTGATTCCACAGTAACATGCACTTTTCGTATTCATCAAATCAAGTTGTGTAATTATTATATTATATAATCATATTTATAGGAGACAAATGATGTAAATTCCATGACTAGATGTGAAGAGATATAACACTGGTGACAGTGAAGCTCTAACCTGTAGCTGGTGTCCGGCTGCAGATTCTGGAGGATGTGTTTGGTGACAGAACCAACAACAACGGGCTGTTTCTCTCCAAGGTCAATCAAGTAGGAGGTGATTTCTGAGCCGTGATCACAGGGAGGGTCCCAACAAATACCCAGGCAGGTGGATGGAGAGAAGACCAGCGGCGGGCACGAACCATCCTCCTCCTCTTCCTCATCTTCGTCTGCATCCGTCCCGTCCCTTTGCAGCTCGGACTCTTTCAGAATGTAGATGTTACTGACAGCTGCTGGCACTGAGCACGGCGTCTGGCACAGCACCGCCTCGCTGAAGGGCCCCACACCAGCCACATTTACAGCCTGAAGCACAACAAACAGCAATGAGCATGTTAACGTCAGGACACACGCAGCACCCACCGCTCACCACAAGGTGGCGGTCTAATGTAAACATTTCATCAAACGGGGTTTTGATCCTTTTTATTAATGTAAACATGAAGGAAGCAGTTAGTCAGCTGACACAGTGAAGCATACTAATCTAAAAATCTGACCATCAGCAAAGAAAAACAAAAATAACACAAAGACATCTGTATTAGTATTAGTTGTAATAGTATTAGTTGTATTGTAGTTGTAATAGTATTAGTTGTATTGTAGTTGTATTAGTATTAGTTGTATTGTAGTTGTATTAGTATTAGTTGTATTAGTATTAGTTGTATTGTAGTTGTATTAGTATTAGTTGTATTGTAGTTGTATTAGTATTAGTTGTATTGTAGTTGTATTAGTATTAGTTGTATTGTAGTTGTATTAGTATTAGTTGTATTGTAGTTGTATTAGTATTAGTTGTATTGTAGTTGTATTAGTATTAGTTGTATTCTAGTTGTATTAGTATTAGTTGTATTCTAGTTGTATTAGCATTAGTTGTATTGTAGTTGTAAGAGTATTAGTTGTATTGTAGTTGTATTAGTATTAGTTGTATTGTAGTTGTATTAGTATTAGTTGTATTGTAGTTGTATTAGTATTAGTTGTATTGTAGTTGTATTAGTATTAGTTGTATTGTAGTTGTATTAGTATTAGTTGTATTGTAGTTGTATTAGTATTAGTTGTATTGTAGTTGTAATAGTATTAGTTGTATTGTAGTTGTATTAGTATTAGTTGTATTGTAGTTGTATTAGTATTAGTTGTATTGTAGTTGTATTAGTATTAGTTGTATTAGTATTAGTTGTATTGTAGTTGTATTAGTATTAGTTGTATTGTAGTTGTATTAGTATTAGTTGTATTGTAGTTGTATTAGTATTAGTTGTATTGTAGTTGTATTAGTATTAGTTGTATTCTAGTTGTATTAGTATTAGTTGTATTCTAGTTGTAATAGTATTAGTTGTATTGTAGTTGTATTAGTATTAGTTGTATTGTAGTTGTATTAGTATTAGTTGTATTAGTATTAGTTGTATTGTAGTTGTATTAGTATTAGTTGTATTGTAGTTGTATTAGTATTAGTTGTATTCTAGTTGTATTAGTATTAGTTGTATTGTAGTTGTAATAGTATTAGTTGTATTCTAGTTGTATTAGTATTAGTTGTATTGTAGTTGTATGAGTATTAGTTGTATTGTAGTTGTATTAGTATGAGTTGTATTGTAGTTGTATTAGTATTAGTTGTATTAGTATTAGTTGTATTGTAGTTGTATTAGTATTAGTTGTATTGTAGTTGTAATAGTATTAGTTGTATTGTAGTTGTATTAGTATTAGTTGTATTGTAGTTGTATTAGTATTAGTTGTATTGTAGTTGTATTAGTATTAGTTGTATTAGTATTAGTTGTATTGTAGTTGTATTAGCATTAGTTGTATTGTAGTTGTAAGAGTATTAGTTGTATTGTAGTTGTATTAGTATTAGTTGTATTGTAGTTGTATTAGTATTAGTTGTATTGTAGTTGTATTAGTATTAGTTGTATTGTAGTTGTATTAGTATTAGTTGTATTGTAGTTGTATTAGTATTAGTTGTATTGTAGTTGTATTAGTATTAGTTGTATTAGTATTAGTTGTATTGTAGTTGTATTAGTATTAGTTGTATTGTAGTTGTATTAGTATTAGTTGTATTGTAGTTGTATTAGTATTAGTTGTATTGTAGTTGTATTAGTATTAGTTGTATTGTAGTTGTATTAGTATTAGTTGTATTGTAGTTGTATTAGTATTAGTTGTATTGTAGTTGTATTAGTATTAGTTGTATTAGTATTAGTTGTATTGTAGTTGTATTAGTATTAGTTGTATTGTAGTTGTATTAGTATTAGTTGTATTCTAGTTGTATTAGTATTAGTTGTATTCTAGTTGTAATAGTATTAGTTGTATTGTAGTTGTATTAGTATTAGTTGTATTGTAGTTGTATTAGTATTAGTTGTATTGTAGTTGTATTAGCATTAGTTGTATTGTAGTTGTATTAGCATTAGTTGTATTGTAGTTGTATTAGCATTAGTTGTATTGTAGTTGTATTAGTATTAGTTGTATTGTAGTTGTATTAGTATTAGTTGTATTGTAGTTGTAATAGTATTAGTTGTATTGTAGTTGTATTAGTATTAGTTGTATTGTAGTTGTATTAGTATTAGTTGTATTGTAGTTGTATTAGTATTAGTTGTATTAGTATTAGTTGTATTGTAGTTGTAATAGTATTAGTTGTATTGTAGTTGTATTAGTATTAGTTGTATTGTAGTTGTATTAGTATTAGTTGTATTGTAGTTGTATTAGCATTAGTTGTATTGTAGTTGTAATAGTATTAGTTGTATTCTAGTTGTATTAGTATTAGTTGTATTGTAGTTGTAATAGTATTAGTTGTATTCTAGTTGTATTAGTATTAGTTGTATTGTAGTTGTATTAGTATTAGTTGTATTGTAGTTGTAAGAGTATTAGTTGTATTGTAGTTGTATTAGTATTAGTTGTATTGTAGTTGTATTAGTATTAGTTGTATTGTAGTTGTATTAGTATTAGTTGTATTGTAGTTGTATTAGTATTAGTTGTATTGTAGTTGTATTAGTGTTTATCAGATTAAAATTTACTATCATATTTGTGCAAGTGTCAGAGGTAGCTGTTCTTCTAATCATCATTTAATTAAAACCCTGGAGAGAAACACTTACTCTCGTTATTTATTTAAATTTATAGATCACCAAAATATCCTCCAAAATACAACAAAAAAACCTGTTAAATAACCACAATAAAACCTTTTCCTATGAACAGCAGAATCTAAACACATTAGCCCTCTAGAAGCTAAACACACGTCTAAAAACATCAGACAAGTGAGATGAAGCTGATCCAAGTATTTCCAGCTCAGTGGACCTTGACTCACAATTAGACTGAAGAACTAAAAAGACCTCAGTGTGTTTGGTTGCTTCTGAAATCCTAATTGATCTTGTCGATTTGAAGGTGATGAATTAAAGTCAAAGCTGTCTTCGTTGTGTGAACGCTCACCTGCACTCGACAGAAGTAGTTGGTTGCAGGCAGCAGCCCCTTCATTTCATGGCTGAGTCCTGGTCCACTGTAACACACCTGCATGGTGCCCTCAGCCGCTCCCCACTCCAGTCGAAACTCTGTCACCGGAGCGCCGTTACAAGGAGGAGCCTAAAAACCAAACCGCAGTGACAGTGATTACAGAGATCAAACATCAGCCAGCAAACAGATGTTTTTTTAAACCAGGTTTACCTCCCAGCTGACAACAACACAGCTGGGGGATTTGCATGTGGTTGACGGGGCCTTGCACTGCTCAGGGGCTCCTGGGCCAGTTGTAACCTCACAGCGCTCCGAAAGAGGCCCAAACTATTAGCACAAAACAGAAAGAGATCAATTATAAAAAGTCATTTAAAATTAAATTTTTACTTAAAACTATTTAATGAAAAGCCTCGTTTTTTCCTGTTGATCAGTTTTGACAGTCTTTCTTACCCCCGCCTTGTTTGCTGCTTTGAGCCGGAAGCTGTACATTTTGCCAGGAAAAAGCCCCCCCACGAAGCAGTCCAGCTCTGCACCCTGGTAAACCTCCCGGGTCTCCTCAGACTGGGGGCCACTCATTTCCACGCTGTAGCAGGTCACAGGACTTCCTCCGTCTACCTGAGGGGGACCTGAGAAGTTTTCAAAAATCAGCACAAATTTATCAAACTTAAGGAATAAAATTAAATTCAAAGGATGAAAAAACAAAATCTTTTACAGGTTTTCAACTGGTAATTTGTCACGTTAATGTTTTAGATCAGCAAAGTTAACCTTAATAAATACAAACTGTAGTTTCTAAATCATGATTCATTAATTAAGGGAGAAAACTATCCAAATTAACTGAGCATTAAGTGAAAAAGTAATTGACCCCTACTCAGTCAGTGTCATGTATCAGACAGAGCTTTGGGCCCCAGTGAGAGATTGAATCCATTAATGGAGAAAACTGTGTCATGTTATATATTCATTCAAACACAGTGGTGGTAGTATGATGGTGTGCAGCTGCTTTGTTGCTTCAAAGTCTGGACAACTTGCAGCAGTTAATGGAACCATTGAAGTCCTTAAGGAGAAAATTCACCTCTGAATGGTTCAAATTTAAATTAACTGATTAAACAAATAACAAAATGAATGTTTTGAAGTGAAAGTTCAGACTTAATCTGTGTTGCTGTGGCATGACCTTAAACAAACCACTCAGTGTGGTGGAATTAAAACTATTTTCTAAAGAAGAGAGGGTCTAATTTCCTCCACAGTGATGTGCAAGACTCACTGCCATTCATTGCAAATGCTTGATTATAGTTGGTGCTGCCAAGCGTGGCACAACCAAATATCAGGGTTAGGGGTGATTATTTTTTCAACCAAGGATGTTTTTTTCACTCAGAAGTGAAGTCATCATTAAAAACTTTTGGACTTATTCCAATTCCTTTTGTCTTATATTAAAATGTGTTTGATGATTTGAAGCATTTAAGAGTGACAATAAAACTAAAACAGCAGAAATCTGAAAGAGGGAAAATACTTATTCAAAGCTCTGCGAGCTGAGAGGAATGACTCACCCCAGCGCAGTTGCACCTCCCTGGCTTTGGGCTTTCCCACCAGGCGAGGGGGCTGGCAGGGCCCTGGGGGCACAGCAGGAGTCTGAACCTGCAGGGTTTCTGACAGCTTGGAACAGAACACAACACACCAATTAAAGACCCAGAAATAACAAATTGACAATCTCACACCATCCTCTCACTCATTCTTACAGAATAGATGCAATTTCCATTTTCTCCAGCTTATTACACTGATTCAGGCTACAGCAGAGCAGTAAAGAGACACGAGTGAACACATCGTTTAGAGGTAGACACTTGCAAACAGAGAAATGTACAACTTCCTGTGGACAAAGTTCAACAGATTAGGACAAGTGCAAAACAAGACAACTGCTGTTAGAACAAAACCCGTGAGAGCCGACACATTGTACAGCACCAAACTCACCACAATGATTTATCATTACCAGCCACACCACTAATAAACACATGCACCAAAAGCTGATAGAAAAATAATTGGAGAGGGCCCGAAATGAACTAATTAACAACAACATCCGCTTGACAAATGAAGGGAGGGTTAACTGATTAGCAGTTCTGTCTTGTACTTACAGACAAGGAAGCATGTTGTAATTTCCCACCACAGGAGATTAACTAAATTACTATTTCAGATTTACCATTTAGAGCAAATATCTGAAGCCATATGGGTAAAAAGTTTTAAGAATCAAATCAACACAAGCTGCAAGCTGGAAGGTTAAAGAACAGACAAGACGAGTGCCAATAATGTGGCTATTTATAAAAAATGACTTGAAGCCTAGAGAGATTTTATGTTTTTATAAATAGATTAAACAAAAAAAATCTGTATGTATTAGGAGTTCAGTTAAATGTTTATGTTTAAAATCATGTCAGAAAATAAACAGGTTATAATTTTGATATTTTGCCTCTGCAGTTTACATAAAAATGTTACCAAACTTGTATAAAAACACAAAGCTGCTGCGTAGAACCGTGTGTGTGTGTGTGTGTGTGTGTGTGTGTGTGCGTGCTGGTACTGAGTGACTCACCGGGCTCTGCCCCCCCTCGCTTATGCAGTAAACTCGCGTCCGGTAGATGCAGCCAGGCTTCAAGCCCTCACAAACATGTTCCAGAGCTGGACCCGAGTACACCAGCTCCCATGATAAACCTAAGAACCAAAACATTTCCGGTCCGTTCGGATCGTTCCAATCAAATATTCAACAGTGTTGTTATTTTGTGTAACTCACCGTTTGAGCCTTCAGATAGCTCCACAACATATTTCGTGATGTCTGCTCCACCGGTATCTTTAGGAGGCTCTTCATACACAAAAGAAAAAAATATATAATTGCAACATTTTAATTACAGAAACTAAACATACGACACATTATCAATATATTTTAGAATTTTGAAGCAGATAAATTAACGTGACTCCACAAGTTAAAAAGTAGGAAACGCTTGTTTTGGATTCAAATGTCCTTTAAATTCATGTTAAACATTTTTTGGAACAAAGTTTAACTCCAGACATTTTTCAGAACATAAGAAATGGACCAAACACACAGCATTGAGACATCTATTCTAGAGGTGTATGAAGGATTCCAGCTGATGCCTGAATAGAAAACTATTCGTCATATGCTGTATGAACTACTCGGATGCCATATGTCTCATCTACCGTTAGCCAGAGCTTGGTAAGAAACAGGATTACTTAAACTGGACATGCCAGGTTGTCAACAACACACACGACTGGGAAGTTCTAGGAGGGGGATGTTAGAAGGAAGCTCAGCTCACCCCAGGCCATTTTAAAGCTGTCAGACTGGACTCTTCCTCTGATGACAGGCCTGCAGGGACAGCTGGGTATGTCTGGTTTTGTGATAAATTCCACAACCTGACTGGGGTTACTCTTCCCTTCTGAGTTGTATGCCGCCACCTGGTTAAAGTGCACAAACACAAGCAGTGAGCAGCCAGAATTTCTGTCAGAACAACAGCAACAGTTTGCCCATGGAAACTATATAGAAAGTACTTTATATTTCCAGATCGCAAATAAGTCATTAAAAAAAACACGAGATTATAAAATCAGTATTCCTGAAAATAAAATGACACGATAAAAACAGCTTGAACAGGATTACGGTGCTTTCAATGACTAAATCTTTTCAACATCACAAGCAATGAAATTATATGACAACAGCTTTAGTGGCACCTGTTAGTGAAAAAAATCTGCAATAATATACGATATTCTGTGAGTCTCCTTCATACATTAAAGCAGCAGTCTCTCCTTATGCATGGTGGGATCATTGGAATAAAGGCAGGATATTTTTTAGGAATAAGGTGGAGTGTTTAGTTACATTTTATTATCTGAATCATATTTAGGAGACTTGTGGCACTAATTTCTCTGGCTGAGTGAGTAAAACTGATACTTTTTTAAATATTCACTTGATTCATATCCTGGAGGCAGATTGCAGAGAAAAAAAGTTGTTATCGTTACTTAAAGCTGTAAAAAACATTTAAGAACCACAGCAAATATGAGAGGAGACGGTTGGAGGAAAAAGAAAAAGACAGATAGGAAAACAAGAGTCTGACCCTAAACCCTGTGACATCGCTGTCAGATAAAAGGCTGAGTATTGGTCAAATGTTTTGCTCGAGCAGCTTCTCACTGGGGCCTTGCATGTGATCAAAACTGGAGCCCTCCTGTTGATGCTGTCAGTTGCCCACTGCTTTGCTGGCAGAATCTTGTAAACGGATGAGTCATATGGCGAACGTGGGACTCGGCACCCCTCCCTCCCTGAAGCCTGCCTCGTTCCCTGCACATACTCACTTGACTTCCTAAATTAAACCTGCAGATAACCCGTTTTGACTTAACACCTCGCAGAGCTTGCTTACCCGAAACTTGTATTTGGTACTCCTGTGGAGATTCATCACAGTGAAGGAGAGTTCATCACCGTCGTAGCTTGGCTGGAAGCCATATCCCTGGGAGAAAGATAAACGAGGGAGAAACAGAACCACCAGCTGAGCGATCACTTACTCAACAATCACTGCAGCAGAGAAAAAAATGGTCTGTGGGAGGAACAGCTACAGGTGTTAGAAGGATTTTAACTGGAACTAAACCTGCAGGATGACAGTAACTTCAAATGCCCTGAATCCTATTTATATATATATATAAATAAGGATCAATATTTATTGTTTCACTAATTCTAATAATTATCAGTGACACATACACATTTAAAAACATGCAAAATAAAAAGTATGTTTTCTAAATACTGCTGAAAATACTGAAAACAGTCTGGACAATATTTACCGAGCCTTCTTCCTCCATCTCTAAAATATAGTAGATGTCGTCCTCCTTTGGTGAGCTACTGGGTCTCTGCCACTTCAGGCTCAGCCAGGTCACGCCTGCCGTCTCCAGCTCTGGAGGGAAGGGTGGCAATGGCACACTGCATGAGGTGAACAGGTCCACCACTTCACTGAACTCGCTGGGGAGGGCAGAAAGACAGAGGACGGGAGAGGATGGGAGAAAGAGACAGTAGAGACAGAGTGAGACACATACATGGACATACAGATGGAGACAGCAAAAAGGAAGAAAAAGTAACATAAAAATGGACAACAGTGAGGGTACCACCCAGGAAATACTGAAGGATAGGTATGTGCGTACCTCACACCCATGTCATTTTTAGCAGCAAGACGGAAGGAGTATCTTGAAGCTGGAGACAGTTTGGTCACTCTGTACTGCTTCTGAGGTCCATAGTAGCACTGCTCAAACACACCTGTGCCCTTCCCCTTTGTAGTTTTGAAACAAACTTCATATCAAAGCTGCACATATGATGTCACAAACAGGTTAGATTCATGCT
Organism: Pachypanchax playfairii; assembly: GCA_006937955.1. NCBI lineage: Eukaryota > Metazoa > Chordata > Actinopteri > Cyprinodontiformes > Aplocheilidae > Pachypanchax > Pachypanchax playfairii. The sequence goes on along the minus strand of SSNP01000017.1, from coordinate 4,372,547 downwards.
AAATAAAATGTTACCTCATCCCACTGGAGAATGTAGTTTTTAATTTTGGATCCATTGTCACATGGAGCCTGTTAATAAAAACACAGTCAATTACTGGTCTGTTTACAGAGAAAAAAAAAACATGTTATTTCTAAGATAAAAACAGCCAAAAATAGTGAGAAGAGCAAGTTTTTAGATGGTGTATGAATCAATATGTCTTTTAGATTCTAGCACAACTGATTTCTTGTGAGAAACACCTGTTTGATCCCGTTTATTGACCTTTTCCATCTTATTAAATGTAATTTGCTGTGTTAAAAATCAAAGCAATGTCACACTATATTTTATCTGTTGCTATGTTAAGGCAGTATTGTTTTACTCATAGACATGTAAAACCAAGCATCTCTGCCTTCTCACTTCCTCTGTCAGTTTCATGAAGCATGTGATTCCGAATCCTGGGTGCTGATTGGCTCAGATCAGCTCGTGGTTTTATCTGGTTTGTAATTGATTTTCACTTTTTGCAGGAGGTTCTGGAACATAACCATCTTGATCTAGGGGGGGATTACTGTACAGCAGCAAGGTAAGAACTACGTGAAGCAAAAAAAGGACAAAAACTGCAAAAGTGTTTTTTTTTAAATCAGTAGAATGTCTGTCTCATTTGTTTACATACAGGAAGCAGGACTTAAATCTTAAACTCAAACCAGTCCTTCGGGGTCTGCTTGTTTTGTTTTCAGCTTTAAATTAAATCTTCCCTTTAGCTGTCTAGAGAATATATATATACAGTTGGAGGTTTGACGTTAAAGTCTCTGCATTAATATCAAAGACGACAGATAACTGACAGCATGAAGTCTGCATCTTTGTCTTGACTGTAAACACTATTTTTAATGTGTTTAATAGAAGGAGGGCTGCTGACAACTTAGTGAAATTTAATACAATGTTGTTAATAAACTTTCATTAATCACCTCCAACATCACAAAATGCTGCTACTGTTAAATACTGCATTTAATTACCTTCCATTGGAGTGCCAGCGAGTTTTTGGTCCCACTGGACTTCCTGGGAGGACCAGGAGGATCTGGCTCACAGCTTAACGTGGTGAAACTCACAGCCTCTGATGGGCTGCCCAGTAAACAGTTACACATCACCTGGACTCTGAGGAAAAACAAGTATGTAAACAAGGATTCTCTGAGGCGCTGAATGAAATCCAAGCAGGAGGGGGGGGGGTCCAACCTGACATGATAGTCTGTTGCTGGCCGAAGGTCTTCTAAAGTTGCACTTAGTTCTTCCCCACTGCAACAAAGGAAAACAAGAAGTATTTAGTACTGTCCCTGTTTTACAGTCCTGAGCCTGTAGTATCTGTGGTACTTACCAGTACTTGGTCTGGTATTTCCCATCTTTGCCAGTAATAGAGATGGAGACCTCGTAGCTTAGGGGATCTGGGGGGCTTGATTCATCCTCCGCCGTATTATTTTCACTCTCTGGCCTGGTGGGTGCGCTCCAGCTGACCACTGCCCCTCTTGCCTGGACGTCTGACACCTAGAATTGGAATATTTCATGTGTCACTGTAAAAATCTAGAAACATGACAAAACTACTAAAATGAACAATGAAGCTGATTTTCCTTTAAACAAAATGTTGAACATTTAAGTCACATTTCTAATGTTTAGTACTCAGAAAGCAGGTCGAGTGATTACACTGTCTAGTAAATGGGACTTTAAACAAGAATCTTTAGTTTAAGAGTTTATTTATTTTTTTTTTTTTACCTACATTTTAAATCACAATTCTTAGTGAAGATAAAAGCACCAGAGTTCAAAGCATGTGAGCAGATGTGGAACGAGGAAAAGAGGTTTTAGCTGCAGAGATGTTCTGTGTAGCGTAAGAGTTTTTATTCCATTTCATGGTTTAAAATAGCTTAAGCCTGACTGTGTGGGGGCTGAGGGGCAAGGGGGGGGTCATATGAGGAAGAAATCAGTCGGGTCAAGTCTGTAACTCCAAACCTCAACCCTGAGGCCTCATCTTAGTCTTTCACTTCCCACAGTTCAATTCACTTTCCCTTTAAAATCTATAGTAGTTTCTTGGGGGGGGGGGGGGGGG
>SSNP01000017.1:4348338-4370472 GCA_006937955.1 Pachypanchax playfairii | reverse complement strand
GGGGGGGGGGGGGGGGGGGGTACAGGTATTTTAAATAAAAACATTAGTGCAAAAATATATTAGCATTTCTCTACATGTTTATTTAATAATTTCCCTTGAATCTACTGTGTAACCCTGTCATAGGGAGATATTAAGGCCACTTTAGTTAAAAACTGTGTCTCAAAGCAAAATCCAGATTCTCTTATTGTCGTGTGACTGTGTGTGTGAATGGGTGAATGACATACTGTAGTGTGAAGCGCTTTGGGGGTTGTAGGACCTGAGTAAAGCGCTATACAAGTACACGCCATTTACCATTTATTCTTATTAATTACTAACAGTAATTTGTGAAACTTCAGTTAGATGTCAGTAAGTAGGTCTAACACTGTTTGCAGGACATCAAGCAGAAAATCATTATGGAGATTATTAAGTCAAATAAAACCTTGTAATATGAAATAAATAACAGAAACAGTAGCTACTGACCGCAGGTTTAGTGATGTTACTCAGAAGGCTGAGCAAGGCCTGCGCCTCTTTGTCAAGCTCTGAAAGCAGCAAGAAAAGGTCCATTTACAAAAAAACAGGAACTAAGATATATGACAGTAAGATTACTGCCTGATCTAATATAGTGTAGATAGAAACTTTAATCAAGACAGCCTAATATTTAGGTAAACAACAATAAAACATGAATTTTTCAAACTGTTAAATCTTAGTTAAGTGGTATACAGTCCCAAATGTTCACCAACCACAAGGAAGCATTTCTTCTGTTCTGTAACATCGCAGCAGCTTTTACCTCTTGACTCTCCATTTTTTCCTTTGCCTATCTGTTTGTCCGAGCAGGCCACCATATGCCTCTGCTCTGCGTCCAGCCCCTTCCCTCCAATGCCATTGTGAATGTCCACCATTGTGGGACTGTTGCAGGACTTCTGTGGGGATGATGGGGGACTGTCCTTGACCTGTCCTCCCCCTCCCCCTCCCTGACGCTCCTTCAGCTTCTTCTGAAGACGTTCATGTGTTTTGTTTGTTCTGTCGTCTCTATGAACAAATGATGGGCGTCCATGTTGGGAGTGAGAATCTGTAGAGACTAAAAGACCAAAAAATAAGTGAAAACAAGCTTCTGGTTTATTCTGAAAATTAAAATAAGCACAAAGCACAAAAGTGAGGCATTATACAATAAGACTAATGAAGTGAGACACAAAACAGTTTGATTCAGGTCAGCCATTGCTGGTTGGAACTCACCCTGCTCTGAGAAGATATGAGCTGGATGGTACTGGGAGATGTACTGGGAACTCAAGTCCCCCACACCCCCTGCTATGCCTGTGTACAGGTGAGGAGGAGGGGGCATCATGGCAGGGTGTGGGATAAAGGCAGGTAGGTGCGCATGGGGTGGAGGATGATGGAGAGGGGAATGCCCCCCTGGGTGGAAATCCGGTTGTTGAGGTAAAACCAGAACCCTCCGGACTCCATTCTCTTCTATGATCTAGATGTAAATAAACAAACATGAGGACAGACTTCAGATAAAAGGACGAACATTGTCTGGGAAATGGTTTAGAAAGAAATACCTGTGACACGTATCCAGGAGGCACATAGATTGGAGGCACTGAACCATTTGGAGACATCATGGGAACCTGAGCAGGACCTGAAAGAAAGTTAAAAAAAGATCAAACACTCAAGATGAGCAGCTGATCCATCTCTCTGCAGGGCAGAAATAGTATCTGAGGCAGATAAAGAGAAGATGTCATTCACAATAACACACAATAAACTCAATGCATCAAACTCCTGGATCCAAAGTACCACATTTACAACAAAATGTCAAACTACTAAAGGTTCTGCTGACTACGCTCCTGAAATTTTATGTACACAATCTACTTTAAGTGTTTTTGTATAAACAAAAAGTGGATTTTAAATCATGTGACAACTATAGTGTAACAATACAAATCATTGTAACACACATCAGATGAAAAGCAGCTGGTTTAATAAAACCCAGAGTTCTTTCACACCCGTAGAAAAGCTGCAGTCTTAGTTGCAGCTTTATTATACTTTTTAAATACTTAGGAGTAAAAAAAGACTGATAATTTTTTTTTAATACTTGTAAATGTAGGGCCACTTTGTAAAAGTGCTGAGAAACAACAAAGTTTCCTGCTCTATTGTGGGGGCCAGTTCAACGGATTAGCTCGACTCAGAGAAGCGACAGCTCAGCAAAAAGACTCGAAACAGAATTCTCTGAGCCAAGTTTGCACATTAGCACATCTCACATTTTTTAAACCCAGGACAGAAACAATAGGGCCCCAACGCCAGATATTACACAGAGGAGTAAAGTGATTTACTGACCTCCCAAAAAAAAAAGCATTAGGAAGGATTTCCCTTCATTTTATTGACATGCTGTAATAGAAAAAGATCTTTTAAAAGAAACTTTATAAAGGTTCACAGCATCAGAGGACGGGCTGTAGAATGTGCACATTCACACTGACTCCAGCACTCCTTCTGGTGCTGACATCCAACCTCACGCTCTCATGGGAAACTCATACAAGTTTCAAGCAAATATACAAATAAAATCATTTTTGTTGATCCACATAAAAAGTATAAAACCGGTCCTTTGACATCATCTAATTCAGTTGCTCTTGCAGCTGCTCTATAAAAGTGTTGATTTAAAGCTTTGAAAGATTCATGTTTTGGTTTTAGGTTGTTTAAAATGTGCTCAGTTTTGTTGGAGTTAATAATAGCATTAAAATGAACAATATGCATGAAAGCAGAATTTACTGAAAGGCTGCAGGAGAAACTGGATCTTCAGGTTCAGAGTTTACAGCAGCAGTGAATAAACTGATAGAGAAGCAGGATTTATCTGTAAAGTAACAAAAAGCAACAGTTTTGGGAAAAGCAGGGTGAGGGGAGGATGCCTCGACTTGTTTACGTCAGGTTGGTGTTTGGACCATTTATCATGAATGGATCAAATCTTAGTGTAGCTGCACTGAGTAAAATCCCATCATGCACCAGTCTGCGTTTTCAGACGGTAACAAGCATCAATCATGCTTTACCACACCATATCCCTCTGATCCATGTACCCTGCTGTCAGTCAGTCATGTTGTGACATCAACAGCAGCCTCACGGTGAGACTCAAGTACAGAACGTAAAGGGATGAAGCTGCAGAGCCCCGCTCACCTGCTAATAAACTGACATGAAACAGTGAACAGGTATGCCTATTAAAATCAAAAGGCCAGTTAAACAGTGAGTCATTTTGTTAACTGAGAACACCTCATGCGCGGAGGCTCAATACGTAAAGAGGAGAAGAGCTCAGCCTGAATGAAGACTGTCACACTGACTTGGGCATCATTACTTTTATATTAGAATATAATTTGAGTGGGAGTTCAAAGTGTTTACTATTAACTCCACTCACTTTTGAGACAAAATAGATGAAAATTATGCTCCACAGTGCTCAGCCGTGCACCTGCCTAATGACTGATTAGGGCAATTCTTCTTCATGCTGCTGATGCTGACTAACAACAAATCTGATGAATCACATTAGCATCCTATGTGTTGTCTATTTAAATTGAAAGGCTTTGTGAATACAGACAAAGATTGTGGGGATGAGAAGGCGAGGCGAGGAAAAGGGGACGAGGGTCCCTAATTCTACCGTAGTAGACTGAGAAAAATAGAGATGTAACGGGGAGGGAAACGGGGTGACACCCTCTCTTTTACATCAAACTGACGCACGAGCTTTGACAGATCAGATGGAAAAAAATAGGAAGAACACGTCCCCCCCCTCCCTCCTTCGGTGATGCTGACGAGACTGTGGAGTGCCAGGCATCCAGAGGACGCAGCCAAGAGAAAAACATCAGCCTCCAGGGAAAAAGCAAAAACTTAGAGGCAGTAGAAACATTCTACAGGTTTACTTGGATGTGGGTCACTCTGAACACCTACCTGTTTACTCTTGTCTAAAAATGGCAGTACATGATCACATATACTGTACAAAGGTCTCGAGTTACCTCTTATTTCTTGATATTTTGGTTTGAAGGAGTCAGACTTCCTTTTAATCTGTTAAAGTGGCTCAGAGCAACATTTTTTTCAGGCTTTCTGAAGCTCTTTCAATGTTTGTTGCAGGTCTTTTGGCTGCTTTTTCACCCAGTTCTAGTCCAGTTTCAGAGGATTATTTGGTTGTTTTTCTTTATGAAGCCACTTCACAGTAATGACATGAGTCATTTAGGCACAAAAGACTCCTCGGGGGACGAACCAGTGTTGCAACGACACACAAACAATTAAGCAAAAAAAAAAAGAAATTAATTGAATCTTTAGGCACTTTGTTACTAGCAGCATGTCACAAATACACAATATGTTCTAACGTCTCCAGTAGAATCAGTGAAAACTACCAGACTATCAGAAGAACTGAGCTGAAAACACAGGTCAAGCCAGAATTTGGTCTTGAAAATATATTTGTCCCCTATTTCTGAAAGATAACCTTTAGATTCTGTTTATTTGATGTATATTAAACAGTATCAGCCCCAGCAAGCGCAGGATCCGCTCAGATCCAGCAGCGAGAGACGCACGTCCATCATTAGGCTGATATAAAGACGGTTGTTCCAAACAGTCCCACAAACTGAAACCTTGTCTGCACTCAAGTCTGGATGATGTGCCAGTTCACCGATAAGGAGTGGACCCAGTGAGGGTTAGCGTAGCATGTTAGCCTCAAGAGCTATGTTAGTAATAAGAGAGCAGAGCTTTAACAAAGCACGACATATTAAACTGTTACTGTATTGAATTTTTGACATGATTTTTATTAGATGATAGAATTTGGTGCAACTTCAATAAAAAGGTAAACTGGTTTATTTGTATTTGAACCTTTTCATGTATCGCAGCCACCACAGTGCACAGCTGTTCAAAAGCTGGTTTCTTGCACATGTTTGCACATTGGACTCTGGTGTGTCACTCGATACATGCTATCAACTTTATTATAAAGATAATGTCATCATGAAATAACAATCTACATGTGTTTGTCAGCTAAATGTTTCATAGTGAAAATGCACGTTGTCTATCCGAGTGGACATGTTAGACAAGTTTATTCAAAAAGATTTAAAAATTGTATTTTTCATGCCTAAAGATGAGATTAAAAATACTTAACTAGAGATTTCAGTGGAAACATGAGTTAGAATAAAGCTTGAATTTAACTTAGTGATGTGTTTGTTATAGCAGGATAAGATTCCTATCACACCAAAAATCCACCCTGTCATGCAGTCACACAAAAAAAAACAACAGATTGATGCTACCTGAAAGTAAACATATAGATTTTTTTTCTTTACCCTAAAAAATATTGTTAGCAGAAATTTCCTTGAGATGTTGCAATTAGTTTTGAGGTCGTATCAACCACCCCGACTCAATCCGACTCAATAATTCTTTGTCTTGTATACCTGCCACTTGTTGGTTTGCATTATTCATTTTTAAGCACATACTGTGCAATATGTCATTATTTCAGATAAAAAAAGAAAAACTGGCCAGAAAATAAGGAGCTGAAATCCAAAGAACAACTTCAGGAACTAGAAGAACTACTGATTAAGACAACTTCACAAGATTACCAGAAAGTACATCTTCTGGGAGGAAAACCATGGAGAAATGAAGCTTCTATGCAACACCATAAAGGATTTGGGGGGATGAAGCAAAAAAAAAGCAAGCTGGGTCAACAGAAGGGTGTAAAATCAGGGGAAGTGCACAGAAAGCAGGGATTAGAACGGCTTTCATGTAGGAGCTCTAACACAAAAAATGGTGAGCTAAAAAGAGAAAAGTAGGGTTAAATATTAACTAGAGAAAGCAAATAATCAAAGCCCATAAAAAAGGAATAAGCAATGAAAATAGAATAAGGGACACAAGATACAATTACTGCAACACAAAGAGACCAAATCTGGATCCGTCTTAAATAAAGAAAAATCATTTGGATGTTGAATCACGGCTGGTTTATACACATTCATTCTCAGGCAAATGGTTCTGTTTTAGCATCATTTGGCCCTTTTTTCCTGCAGACAGGAAACAACTCTTAACAATTAAGAGAGCTGTAATTTGCAGCAAGAATGGTGTTATATTAGAACATTACACACATGTGTACACCCGCTTTCAGGTAAGCGGCTTCAGCAAAACATACTGGTTTGCCTCTAACCACCACCANTGTGTGTGTGTGTGTGTGTGTGTGTGTGTGTGTGTGTGTGTAAACCAGAACCTAAGGAAGGATGTTTTGGATTTAACAATGGAAGTACTCAAAAAGAAATTCTATTTTTTCTTAGTGCTTTGTAAACTTTGATTTCCTAATGTGTCAGAAAATCTACATGACTTCTCCGATCCCACCGGTATGTTTACAGGAAGGAAAGGCATCGGTAACCTTCATGCTTGTGCTTATTACAGAACATCCCAGCCTGCTGCCATTTGCTGCTCCGCGCCAGACTAAACCAGAGCAAGAGAGGCCATGACTGCAGGGGCCGGATATTTTTTTAAATAATGAATTTTTTTGCCTCTGTTTAGGAAATAAAGATTCCAGCTGAGTTCCATCCCATAACAAAATGTTAACCTCCTAAAACCCGATGATGTTTAATGGTGCAGAAATGACTGACTTCAAACAAAATCTTACTACGTTGCACATTCAGATAATGGAGAAAAAGAAAAAAGTGTTTTTATAAAGATCTTTTCTCTCCTTTTCACCTGCTACCATGTCTGTCTTTAACCTGGAGTAACTCCTATCTTAAAGCAGCTCACCAGAGCGGTAGTGAATAAACCAGATGAATGCACATTTCTGTGTAAATGTCCTTGGAGTGTGATGATGGAGGCGAGTTAAATAAAGTTAAATTCCTGATGTGTGTGATGTGCATAGTCTGCAGTTCAGTGCTGCAAACAAAACGTTTCAAACATTTGATTTGTGATTGGATACTGCAGATGAGTGAATAATGTCAGACTTTTCTTGTTAAAGAACTTCATCATGTGAGATAACGAACAGCCTGACACACGTAGCAAAACAAACTATTTGCTGTCGGTTTCATAAAAGCATGAAACAATGGAGAATCTGCACACGAGTATTAAAGAGATCTAAAGTTTACTTAAATATCAAGAATCTTTACAATGACTAACATCACAAAACACTGAGGAGATAATATTTGTAAAATGGTCTTTATTACCGACTCCTAAAAGACCTAAAAGTTGCTGATTACATTTACTAACGCTGTTAACTGGACAGTGAAATAACTTTGGAACATCTTGGCCCGCATGACTTTCCCATCTCAGACCTGGCAGGCTGTGTCCATCAATTTCTGCACCTTTTTGAATTGAACAATCTGACAGTCACATCCATTTCAGCTGGTAATTGGCAAGCTGTTGAGGGATGAAAATGGAATGTCTATTTAAATTATTCCTCTCAGGATCATTTTTAACCAACTATTTGTGACACAATAATTTATAGCACACAGTGATGAGGAAAGAACTGCTAAAGACTTATTAAAAGACGCCCTATAAAAACTGATAATAAAACTCTAATTTATTTCACTTAATTCTGAAAACCTGCAGAAACTTCACACAGTTTCTTAGTGTGGATAACGACTATTGACAAAGTAGTAACATCTAACTTCAGACAGCAAGATGTTTATAGTACATCTCTCCAAAAACATCATGATTAAACTGAACTAACTACACCCATTTAGAAATATTAAAGATGAACACACGGAGAAGAAAACAGCTGCTGACAGAATAAACACCTTCTAAAGAGCCAGTGTGCACATCTGTAATTAGGATACCTGCTTCCTCACCACAAAGTTTTAAGTCAAATCACCACAATGACTTTCTTAAATTTGTGGCACATCTCTTTAAGGTTTAAAAATCCCAACTGAGCGAGACAGAGTTTTATGCCATCACCCAGAGAATGAATCATCCAAAGTGATGGTGAATCACCAGCTTAAGCTTATCAGGTGGCAACAAATTCCAGTGATACAGCCGTCAGACCTGGAATCTTGTGTGTGATTTGGAGAAACGTTGGCAGAGACGGGACTCGGGGTGAAGTTAAAAGGGCGTTTCCACATGCACACAAACCTCCCCTAAAGGCAAAGAGGAATAGAGAACTGAATGGCAACTGTAATTAGCCCCCCCCCCCCCCCCCCCCCCCCCCCCCCTCATAAGAAGGTCCCACCTTCAAGGCAGATATCAAAAACAGCAAATGGCCTCTATAAACTGCATTTTACAAGATTGACTGTTGCTATTAAACAGGCTGTAATGCCCTATCACGTAGCAAATTATGCACCTCCTCACTGCTAAAAATATGGACTGAATACAAAAATTGTGACTAAGATGGAAAAAATCCTGAAAAACACATGAAAACCAGATCTATCTAAAGCTGTACCTCTGTTACTCGGTCCTGTGTGTACACTTTAAGGCAAACGATGGAAGATTAAATATATGCACAGCAGATGCTAAAGTGAACGGAGATGGTCTGTTATGTTCACACAACAAAACCAAACCAACCACAGATGCACATACATGCTTGTCTGCACATACACACACACACTCTTCCTCCCTCTTTGCACTGCAAGCGGTGAGTCATCCCTCTATTCACGTCACAGAGAGATGAGTGCACCCTGTGACAGTTAGTAGCAGTCACACTGATCTATGTGGCACCTCTTAGTTCCATGTTTCTCCTCTGATGGAAAAACTATGTATTCCTGTTCCCTATTAGGAAGTTTTACTCAGCTTATAATGGAGAGCTGGTACAGGAGATCAGTCAGATAAAAGCTGGCAGAGTTTCCCTGTTGTGAACACAACGTCTGATAGTGCAGCATCACTTTCCAGCTCTCCTTTTGTTGCCTGTCATCTAACGCTGGATGCCTGAGGCCTTTGTTTTACTGCTATTCATATATACCACATGGAACTGAAGATGGGGAATGTTGGTATACAGAAGTCATGAAATAAAAGCTCCAGAGCAAACAGTCTGCCACTGCTAGGTCATACTGGGTGTTAAAAATTATTCTCTGACAAAATCTTTATTATCTTTTCCTAAAAAGGATATTTATAATTGAAGATATCACAAAACAAGTAGCTATGAGCCTGAAGAAATATCAATAAAGTCTTGCGCCGGCAGTCATAAACAAAGAGAATCGTTCTGAGATCAATGCTTTCCCAGGCAACAACAATGCTTCGTAATAGTTCACAATTATGGTCCCACAACACCACCTCCAACAACTATCCAGCTGCCTTCATGCTGAAGGCGGCTTCATGCTGTCAACAACATGTAAAAGCTACACTTCATTGTGGCTGTCTCAAAGCCAGCGCAATCACCAACAACAGTGGGAAAAGAAAATGACTCCCATCAGGATAAATGACTAACACATCTAACTCAAACACCACATTTCTGCTCCAGCTCCTCTCTTATTACTATAATTATACCATATGTTTATTTCACATTATGATAGATTATCGACACACGGTTAATATTATCAGCTGTGAAGCTGAACAGCAAGGAAAGAAATGATAATAACGGAGCTTGGGATGAAGAATGGATGATGTTAGATTTATACAGTATGAGCAACATTTTACTCAACACTTTGTTTATCTGGGTAAAGGAATAAACAGGAAATGGTAATCATGCAAACATATGAGTACCGAAAAAGCTTCTGTTTGCTGTCATCATTCTTCTCTAACACTAACGGGAGAGTCTTATGAGCTTTAAATTGTGATATTATGAAGACATTTCTACACATTTTACATGTAAATAGAGGTTGAAATTTAAAGTCAACTGCAGTTTAATCTTAAGAAAAATAGGAAGTTTTTTTAACACAAGACAAAATAGAATACAAAAGGCTTTGACCACTTTACAGTAGATGCTGTTGTGAAATGGATCTTTTCATAACCAGTGTGGACAACAGAATAATTCACAACAAGCAGAACATAATGTGTCTCAAAGCTCAAACAGGCTTGTGAAAAACATTTTAAAAGCACAGCTTTGATTTAAGCATGGATAATCATGGGTAATACGTGATCAGCTCAGTGTTTCTTCTTCAAAAAATCTCATTGAATACAGTGAGCTGCATAATGAAATCATTTATAGCAGTGTGCGGGCTCAGAGCTGTGAGATTTTACTGGCATCCCTCTATCATTTCTGGAAAAATACCTCATTGAATCCTGGATAAAAACTCCCTTTAAAGACACACAATGAGCAGAATTACTCCAGGTGAAAGGGATTGTGGGGGATTGTAAGATGAATACAGCTACCCTAATAAGATTATTTATAGAAAAAAAAAAAAATAGTTCTTGTACAAATACTTGCTAGTCGGTGATGAAGAAACATCTGACAAATGTAATTGTTAGAATTTTACCTAATAAAACATTACAGCCATTAATTTACTTACTCCATTCTATTAGAAACAACCATCCATGTAATGCACTCTGTTTTACTCAGGAGTCCTCTGACCTCAATGATGTAGACAACTATTTATCCAAGGGGATCAATTAAGTGTTTATTATTATTATTGTTATTACAGATTATTAGATTGCAAAAGAGATACTAAGAAAGAACCAAAACATGTGCCTGATAGAGTAGGTATAACTTTTAAAATGACATATTTTGCTCCTTGCAGCCTTTTCAACATAAAAACTCATAAAACAAATAATTATAAGCTGCTATTATTAACAACAACAAGAAAATAGCAACCAGCTAATGGCATCAACATAAAATGTCCATTTGTCTCTATATGCAAACCGATCGTGTACCTCTCAACATTATCCTTTTGGAGTAAGAATGTAGATGTACTGTTTTATACTTTATTATTATTTTAATCTCTTGTTAGTATTTCATCACTTGTATTGTTTACAAAAAATAGAAGGGGGTTTTAATGGGTAAGAATGAGATCTTGGCATCATTTTTTGGTGTTGGATCTGGGTTGAGATGTCTGGAAGTTAAACTCTATAATACGAGCCACTAGATGTCACTATGTCTCAGACAGCAGACCTTTAAAAGATGCACATGAAAACTCGAACTGCTCTCTTACCTGTGATACACTGAAACTGACCATCCTCTCGTCGAATAGTGAAGGCTTCACCTGGGTTGACTTGCACCAGTATTACCTGTGAAGATACACAGACAAATTGGATTTGATAACAAATATTTTTATCATAGATGCACATTTATAAAACTAATTACTGGAATATTATTAGAAATAGAAAAACTCACAATGCAACTCATATTGTTAAAATGTATTATTACCACAAATAATCAGGAATAAAAACCACACAGTAAGCGATATTTTCAAAAAATTTTGGTCCTTTCCCAGTTTCATTTGTTACACAAATTGAACCAATTTCATGAACGATGAACAAATGCTGCTGACAGAACAGTGGTAAGGAAAGAAAGTGGGATTGTTGTTTCCAGCTGATTCCAACACCAAATAGTTTAAATACAATAAAGTACTAAGTTCATACAAAATACTTAAAGTAGCAAAATCATATTTCAAAACTAAAACGTTAACAGTAACAAATCAAACTGCTGTGGTCACGACAAAAGACTAAACAAGTTTATCCCAAACAGAAATGTTGCATTTTGTTTAAAAATGTGTTTAAAGCAAATTTCAGTGAATAAAAGAATAAAAACAGAAAAACACATTAACCAAAAGAAAGATAATTATTTTAATTCACCTGATCAAGAGGTCTAATTATTAAAAATAAATCTGACACATATAATTGATTATAAACTGAACCCTCTAAAACAAATACATGCAGAAGAAGTTTTTTGTTTCCTCGCGCTGTGTGGGCGTTAGGTACCTCACTCTTGTGAAAGTCGCTGTCATAAAATCTACACTCCTCTGGCAAAGGGCTTTGTCTATGGCTGTCCTCAAACACTGAAATCATCAGCACCTCCATCTCTGACACGGCTCCCATTCATGTGCTCAGCGAAGACGGTAAAGAGCCCTTTGACTGCCACACACAGAGTCTCATATGATGATACAAACCCACACAAGCAGCGTCAGCAGTGTGTGTAGTATGATGGTGGAGGGAGGGGCAAGGGAGTCTAATTCAATCAAAGTCTGAGCGCTTTAGCCAGCTGCATGTGTACGCTTGTTCTTCTCTCCATTTACTAAGAAGCAACAACCTAACAAAGATGATTTATCCAGTTGTTTTTACTGTAAAAAGTACTACACATGGGGACTTAAAAGGAGGAATTACTGTTTGCAAAAAATCTTACTGCTACTTACTGTTCCCCGCATCGCTTTTTCTCATTCAAGCGTCACTATTCACGCAGCCAAAGACAGGAACAGTTGTTCCAGGGTCTACCAGACCCTCCACCACTTCGCCCAACCTTCATGAGAAATCACATGACCTGCGGTGCTAAGACATCTGGCTGAGCGTATCTTTCTACACCCTCAACTTCCATCCGCTCCTGCATTAAGTCCAAGAATTGACCAACAAGAAGCGGGAAGAGAAATTTCAGGATCAGTTTTTTTTGCAGTCTTCATTAAAAGTGTGGCATGAATCTCCTGGTTGCTTAGCCTGGTTCAGGCGCATCTGCTCCAATTGCAGCAAACGGCTTGTTCACTCTTGCCTTCGGCTCCAGTGCAGCCTCACTGCCGTCAGTATCCACAGCAACGCTTTCAACAATCCACAGCGATGTCCACACCAAACCTTAACAGGAGGGACTAAAATTGTAACAGCCTTGGCCGCTCTTCAGAGGAGGAAGCAGAAGAGCCTCAAGAAAACAGGATCAAAAATCAGAAAGACTTTGGATGATGTCCCAGTTTGTTTTGCTGTTTCCTTTTTTCTTCAGCTACTGACTGTGAGCCAATTCAGTCAATGCCTGCTGTGCTCCTTAACATGGTTAATTTCAATAGCATTCCATCAGGGTGTGATCATAGCAATGCTGAGCTGGTATAGGTACAAGGGGTCCATAGAGTGGGGAGTCCTTTGTTCTGTCTTTTTCACAACAACAACAATGGCGTGAAGGAGCTGAGCAACCCACGCAGCTTCTGAAGCTGACATATATGACTACGCTACAGTTCCTCTGCCTCCTTCTCTCCCTTCTCTCCCTCCCCCTCATACTCTCTGTGGCTCGCTCTCCCATTCACGGAGCAACATGCCTTACATCCTCTTAATACTCCAATCAATGAGGAGACGAGGTGGGGGAGTTCAACTGCAGAACACCAGCGTCGGTGATAAATGCAGTCTCAGGTTCTCCAACGTCTTCACAAGATCACAAAGCTGCACGATCACAATCTAAACTTACATTATGTGTACAGTAAAATAATAAAACACACTAAACAGAAAGAAGGACAATGCTGTTAATACAAAAAAAAGGTCTGATGCAGTGATACAAACAAGCCGTAAGCAGTAGAGTTTACATATAATGAGCTTAGGTAAGACGAGCTCGGGGAAATACAGAGTATCAAGGAGGAATAGTACTGGAAAATCTGTGGTATACAAAACACGCTCATTGATAGAAATGTAAATATTGCTAATGTTTGCAGTGATAATACAAAAGGTAGATTAAATTGGAAATGTATTAAAGAATTAATATTCTTCTTTTTTTCAGCTGCAGGCACTTATGGGTCAAAGCACAAAGTAAAATATGATTAATGATGGTAATTTAACTGAAATAAAAAGATATCTAGCAATAGCATTTCTGTTTTAAATGGATAATTGTTGCCAGGTGAAAAACATTAGTGACACAATGTGTTTGATAGTGAATTTCATTATTGATTAAGATTGCTGTATTCTTTTTAAACAAGAAATAAAATGTAAGAATCAGGAGTATGTTACTCATTTTCATACTGGAATAAAAACTGTTTCTACTGTAAAGATGTTTGTTTCACTTCTCATATCAAATGTCTCTGAACTTTTTAAATGAACTTAAAGTAACATGAACACAACAATTAAACCATATTATTTTATGTTCATGGAAGCACAGTTCTAATTATGATATTAAAATCTGCCAATAAATCACTTTCATGTCAAAATATTTTCACAAAGAATAAACAGCCAATCAGAGTTGATGGTTTAAGTCTACACATCCACTCTAAAACCTTCACTGTGGGACGTGCAAAGATGAACATTCTGGTGTGTCTAGTATCACTGATCTACTGCGTAACCCAAGTGAAGTTGAGCTCAAGGTTCGAAACTGATGGCTGAATATTCTCCTTCAGGATTTTTCGGTAAAAACACATACATTCCATTAATTACTGCCACTGCTAGACCATCATACTACCACCACAATGTTTTACAGGTTCTTTTTCTGAAAAGCTGAGTTATTGTATATTAGTTCCATGTTTTCTCCGTTTGTGGATAATGACTCTCACTGTGGTTCACTGGATTTGTAACTCACTGTGAAATAGATAAAAGTTTTTCACCTGTTCTTGAATAGGGGGCACTTACTTTTTTTACATAGGACCAGGTTGGTTGGGATGGCTTTTTGCCCTTAAGAATTTATCATTTCAACACTGTATTTTGTATTTACTCAGAGAATCTTTGTCTAATATTAAAATGTGTTTGCTAATATGAAACATTTAAGTGTGACAGAAAAAAATCTCCAAAGGGGGCAAATACTGTTTCACAGCACTACACCTTAAAACCAGAACGCCCTGTTGTTGTCTAGATTGTATAAAATTAGTCCCAGGATGATGTCAAAGAATTTAATGTTAACAAATAAAACTTGACTTTACCAATATGAGGGGTTACCTTTGACGTATTCTGTACACAAAGAAGTTAATATGCAGAATGGAAAGAAGAAGGCAGTTAAAGATTTATATCAAGTTTGATAAGGCAAGTTCCTCTTCTGATAACTCCACTTGGCAAACAAATTAAACTTTCACAACCTCTCAAGCTGACATTGAATACTAGATGTATAAACCATATGGAAAATACTGTCAAACACACTTAAGCACCAGTTCTAAATAAAGTGCATCACTCAGTGTCTTGCTGCCATCAAAGACTAAATCTATGATGATAAACTTTGAAGGCATATACCAGAAAGAACCAAGATCCTACAAAGATTACCTTCACACAGATGACACAGCACTGTGGCGTAAAGCCCCCCCACCCCCACATTTACAATTTATTCTTTAAATAAAAGAAAAAAAAATGTGTATACAGTTTAAAATTGTTAGAACAATATGTTCAATTATTAAGAACCATATCTTGTTTCCTCCACTGCAAAAATTTGCATCCGAGTTTTATTCAAAGAGAGTGAGACTCAGTGAGCAAACACTATCATCCAGGTGGCCTTTGCTGTTTTATTATCCAAGAGAATGGGTCTGCTCTCTGCTCATGACGGTTAGCTCTGACGTTTCTCTGCCACTGGTGACTCAGAGTTCGGGTTTCTCACTATTTGTTCCTCCTAATTGTTTACGGTGCGTTGATGCAACATAGCAGCTGGGTGGACAGGAAACAAGAGCCAAATGACACAGGGAAAATCCTGCCAGGGTCGGAACTAGCCAGGAACTAACGCAATCTCCCTGCAGCTGATGGCATACACTTGCGTGTACAATGATGATTCAAGGCAATTTGATGATCTCCAACCCTCCAGAATCCCCTGGAAATGTTGAATAAGAACATTTAGGACAGAAAAACAAGGAGCAAAAAATCCCAAAGGTGAAAAAAACTGTCACATTTTCTTTTTGTTATTAAAGAGATCTTCATTAGAGCTACCACAAAGTGAGCGCAAAGTACAGAGTCAATTATAAACAGTTTAACAACAATCTCAAACTGTTATTTGGCACTAAATATTCACAATGTTAATATGTTTTCAAGTTTCTGAGTCTTTAGCACTTTGCTATGATCGCCTTTGGTGTTATTCTGTTCTAATAATGACTAAAATGTTGCTGTACTTAGAACCCATTTGTTTTGTAACACTGCAAATAAAACTAAATTATGAATCTGTTGGCTAGTTTTCTGCTGCTCCAGTTTCATTTTGTTTTACTACCTCACATCATCACCAGACTGACTGCTCCAACGGAAAGACAAGAACTTTTTGGAATAAAAAAAAAAATAATAATACAGTTTTTCTTTTGTATAAACAGCAATAACATTTTCTTTTTACAAACTAAACCCAAAATGAACATGTCATGTCACAGTCAAGTTAACTTAATGGGTGCTGGATGAAATGTCTGGACTGATACCTAGCAGTGTGAAGCTCACCTGCTATAACCGACCAAACCTATTGTAAGATGTAAAGCAACGATAAATGTTTTCACACTCCCATATATATTAAATGACTGTTTGTTTATAATTTGATCAACATGGAAGCAGAATAAACACTAAGAATTACTCCACCTTTATGAAGGTTTTGATGTCTATGTATTAGCTAAACTGATATGTTTGTTTCTCTGGATTGAATAAGTTGCCCCGAAACACTGCTGAGTCACAAACTGTCCGCCTTCTCACAGTTGTTGACAAATAGTGGGCTCACCCCCTTCTTTACAGATGATTCAGAGGCCTACCAGGAGACAAGAAGAGTGGGTTGCATATTTGTCACAACATCTCAAGCCCTTTGGTAAGTTGTGAAGGGAACGTGTCCAGGCTTCTGTCTCGTCTGTCTGAATATTACATACAAGGCCAGAACTGAAGAGTTAAGAGTCTGGGCTCAGTATCTCACAGCAATATTATCCCACGCAAAACACGTAGCCACAAAAAGATCACATTCATGACTGTATTTCCTTGTCCAGTTTGTTAAGTCACGATATGCTTTTCATAAGAAACAGAAAAACTGCAATTTAGTCTTAAATGTCACATCACCTCGTGCTGAATAACAAAGTGACAGGACTATTTCTGAATACGAACATGATGAATTGTGATGGATACAAAAAGGTATAAAAACACAACACCCTCTCCATGATTCATTGATCCTTCTAAGCTCTCTCAAATATTCTATGCCGCCTTAAAATAACTTGTAGTTGCAAACATATCACATGCAAACAACTCATGATTACAGACGTATTATCTTAAAGGTTAGACGATTCCCTGAAAAGGTGTCTCAGTCTGCATCAAGCAATGAAACTAATCTCTTACAGGCTGTGAGGTTATAAACAAAGACCTCAAATCCATCCAAACAAAATAAGATGAAACAAGCACAAAATATTTACAAAAAAACATTAACAGCAAGTCTAACAAATTAGAGTGATGAACAAAAACGGGGTAAAATATACATATCCATCACCACAGCCAACAGCTAAGTGCATACTCCATTAGCTAGGCTTAAACATTGACAGAAACAGACCGATTCATCTGTTACCAATTTAGCAACAAACCAAACGACAAGAGCAGGAAAAACTAAAGGAGGGAGGGAAGCATAAGTGGAAGGAAGGAGTGATTCATGCTGTAGCTAAAGTTGTCTCTTAAAAGGAATCATCTCAGGTAATGACCCCGAGACAACAGCTTCCTTTCTGACTCAGAATAATTGGTCCAATAGACCATTATTACCAAGTCAAGACTTGAAATTCAAAAAAAAAGAACAAAGAATACTGTCTTTGCTGCTTCTCAAACTAAAAAGGTCAGAAAAAGAGGGGTCAGCCATCTCTGTGAATCCACTTCACTGTCACCACAGTCCTGCCTCGTCGTGTCAGGGACCAGACCCCTCCCATACTTCCTGCTCCTCACTCTGTAGCTGTCATCATATTTACACTCCTTATCAGACACATAACACATGCAAGTTACATTTAAATAGGAGCAATATGCAAAAATGCTTAAGAGATCTGACATAAAACAATCAAAATGTTTTCTTCTTTATCTCTTGCCAATTTTACAGCTTGTCAAGGTTCAGACTCTGACGCAGTAAAGGTCTGTCACATCTAATCTCTCATGCCATGCATGCTCTCTCCCAGGTACAAAAGAAATCTCCTTTAATCAGAGAGAACACCATATGTGGCCCAGGTTTTGCCATGAGCACATGAACACAGCCTAAGTAAACAAAAACAATGAAAAATGTTTGAGTAGAAAGAGATAAACGCTGCATTTGATGAATGATTTCAAGTTACAACTGAAAACCAAAGATCAATGCAGTTCTTCAGACGTATATGTGTGACTCACACGCTTCAAACAGAACACCATAAAACAGGATGTTGTATACTTTATTATGCTGCTTTAAGTATCGATTTCACCGTCACCAACAGGGAAAGCAAACTCGATTCAAACCTGAAAGACTGCATGCAATCTGGTGTTTAAATGACACTACACCCTACCCAAAAAACATTATTTACATAAAAGTGAGCTTAAATTAGACAAGTTGATACTATTACCTAAAGTTAATAAAAACTTATTTAGTAGAGTTTATTTAAAAACAACTGGGTTACAATCCGGTCCAGTTTCTGGTCTCCTTTCTGTGCAGATTATTTTCGAAGTTGTGATAACATACTCGACTCCTCCGTCCTCTGCAGGACGTGTTGTTGGAGATGATTGTGTAAATATTAACTGAGCCACTGGTAACCAACATAACAGTTCACAATAGCACTATTGAATAAAGTTAAAACAGCTACTGCAAATTGTCAAAAAACATAAATAATAAATTAACTTGTGACCAGTGAAATATCATTTAGGCCCAGTTTATGTGTGAGTGCTGTGCTGAACTGAAGCAGGTTACTGAAACAAAACAAACACACAGATACAAACACTAATTTATGAACTGAGACCAGAAGAAGAGCTGATACAACAGCTGCACTTGCAATGTGATTAATCCAACAAGCCATTTTCATAAAGCTCGTGTTTTATTGCAGGTTTAATCCCTTGTGTTTTTTAAAGCTTTTAGAGGCTTGTTTTAAAAACTATTACTTGGACTGATTAATTGCAAATGATAAATACTGTTTCATTAACTTGAGTTTTATTAATGGTGCATTACTGGCACCTATTAAAAAAATCTAATTTGGTAATAAGTTAGCTTCCATGGTAGTCTGATCCTGTAAAATCAAGAGCCAGTAGAGCATCATTAGCTCATTTCAATTTGATGTTATAGTATAAAGTTTGGGGGTAAAGGGAATGCAGCATAGTTTTAGGTTAATATTTATTCAAAGAGTTTGGATTACTTCTACTTTAACCTGGAGAAAGTGGCACACTGTTTTCATATTTTGAGCTAAGAGAAACTTCAATTACAAAATATATGCACTCAAGTTAAGAAAAAAATAATCCAGAACATCTCTCTCTCAAATTGAATTCACTGACCTCGATAACGCAGTGAAAAGATCTGTCATTTCAGTAAGGACACAAATGTAATACTGCTCCAAAAGAGGTTTGAAAAGAAGAGAATATTACAGTCAAACAAAGGAAAAATTCCACTCGCATTCTGAGACACGACGATGAAACAAACAAACTAAATTTGGATAATTTAACTTAATTTGAAACTCATTTGCTGATTGAGCTGTTTATTTCCATAATCTACATTAATGAAAAAAAGACTATTCTAACTCTATTTCTAAATTTGTTAAAGGTACACACTGTCTCCACGAAGAAAAGTAACTCACTTTCTGAAAATAAATCATATGTATCAATTACTATTTGATATAATTTTATATACTAATTGCATCTGAGTTCTCAAACTAGTTGGTTAAATGATTATTTACTGATTAGGATTAGTCATTTTTATCTATATACTGATGAGTTTTTTTTATCTAAACAGATTTAAAAGAATAAACATGTTTTATTTAGTTGTATTCAAGCTTCTTATTTGGATGGGATATTTCTGAGAATGATACACAAACATGGAAAAAAAATTGTTATTCCTATCGCAGCCATCATGAACATGCAGTGTTTCAAATTGGTCTGAGCAGCAAAATGGTAATGATACGAGGCAGAAAGCAAAAACAGTATTTTATTCCTTTAGTTCTCACCAAACAGTGTAAATGGTCGCAGGGGGCATGTCGAGGCAATCAGGAAGGCTTTAGGAGACGCATTAACGTAACTGAATTCACTGAGCACACTGCCTGTACAACTGAACAAAATTTGATCTCTACGTGAACAAAGCCTGTTTCAGGTGAGGGTTTTTCCACTGTGGAAAATAACTCAGATGGCTGGAAAAGCAAGTTTATGTGATAGTATTAATGTTGTCAAGGCCTATCGGGACTAAACAACATCAGATTGAGGAAACGGCAGAAAGATTTCACTGTAAGTTCAGTGCTGTCCCCAGGGAGCCAACGAAACTTGAGAAAATCAAACTGCTCACAATCAGAGTGACGGAGAAATCACCCAGGCATGTCGGGGTCATTTCATTTCACTCTGACAAGCTAGGACGGGTGATAGCAACCCGTATCCTGCACATAAATGGCAAAAATATCATCAAAACCGAGAGCTGCAGTTCCTCACTGCTGTGCAGCTGTTACCTGTGTAGTACATTCAATAAGCAACTGAGAGGGGAGCAAAACCGTTTAGTGTTTCTGTACTTTGCTGAGTAAAAACAATCTGCACAGTTTGATTCAGATACTAAAAGAAACCTTAGAATACACAAGTTTCACAAAACGCAGCTCTAAACGCATCAGGAAACATTCTTGTAATGCAAATACAACAAAAAATGTAGAAACAAAACAGTCATGTAGCTGCCAGTTAATTTCCACATTGCAGAGTGAATAAAGCTTCTAAAAGAAGGGAGAAAGAAGAAGCAGATGGGCGTGTCTACCTGCTGGGGGCCCTCCCCATTCACCATGGCTGAGGGTGATGTTGAAGTCAGGAGTTGGAGGTCAGGGCGCTGAAGCTGGCCAGACTCCAGAGGTGGCGTGTGGTCTGCCATGTCTCCCTCATTCACACCCCTGAATAGGTACTGCTGTAACAAAAACACAGTGATCAGTGGACACGTATACAGTATATCACAAAGGTTTGTGACGTCAGTGTCTTGACAGTTATTTAGCCTGTGCTGATAAGGACATTTACTCAGAGTGTCTTTAGAAAGCTGCTTTTATCAACCTGCTAGTATATATATATATATATATATTATTAGTGCGTCACTCAGGTTACTGACAGATGGGTGAGTTGTGTTCTGAGAATCCAAAGACTACTCGGGTATTAATTTAAAGATCTATTTACTAGATTTGATTTTTCTTTGTTTCTCAAGTGATCAGGGAAAATGCTTGATCATGTTTACGGTCATGAACATGAACGTATGTTCACCACAACGGCAGCTGAAAGAATCCAAACAACCTCCAACCTAAACGTGGATCATCTAGTGAGTGTGTCGCTAGTCATTTTATGATTTATTGTTTTAATAATAAGATTTGAAGGATTACAGAAGGTTCTGATTGTGCCATGTGGAGACCTACATTCATCTAGATCTCCCTGGCTTCCTTACAAACTGTACAGCCCAACTATTGATAGTTCAAAATAAACTGATTTTCAACAGCTCGACTGTGTTTGTACAGACATTCTGACAGGAAAGCAAAGCTGTTTAAGTCATTTGATTTTTCATAAAAAGAAAAAAAAACATCATATTCTCATCAAGTCTGGAATTCTGGCTGCAAACAAAAATGCTGCTGCCAATCGTAACGAGCAGCTCCAGTTCGTCACACCTTCCTACGCTTGTATTAGAATCCCATTTATAGTTTGTTTGATTTCAACAAAACTGATCATATTTAACGATAAAACTAATAATTCCATTGTTTTAGAAAGAATTGTTTATCTTGAAAACAAAGATGACTCCATGTTAACATCTGAATTTTTATAATTAGTCTTTGTGTTTGACAAGCAGTAATAAAATGTTCTTGATACAATTACTTCCTTTTTAAATCTACCCACGACCTGATGACTCCATTTCTCAACTGAAAACAAACCTCATGTTGTAAAAGGAGTAAAACCCTAAAGGAAAAACATACTGTGAGGCATGTCTGCCTGGTGACAGGTGTTAACAACTACATAAAGATTTAGACGTAGATCTGTGTAATGTAATCACTTGAAATTTGCATAAATATAAAAGGTGTGGATAAAATCGGAAAAAATGACTGCATATGGAAAATTGATCCCCCCCCTTTCCATTTCAGATGAGGGTTGAGTATAAAAAACTGTCTGCCGTCATCTCACACCTTTTTTACAGCAAACATAAGAGCAAAAGCTGCAAGTTGAGTCACAGTATGTCGACAAAATCCTCACCAACAGGTTAATAAACATAAACCTAATTAAAATAAAAATCTAAAGATGTTCTGAGAAGTTTGCAAAACAGCATTAATGACTTTAAAAAAAAAAAAAAAAAAAAAAAAAAAAATA